>JAOTOM010002793.1:0-119119 GCA_034440615.1 Ashinkailepas kermadecensis | reverse complement strand
ACTCTGCCACTGCTAAAGACAAAAAAGCAGGGGAAGCCGTGTCCGACGCCATGTGCCCGTATCCCCTGGATGACCAGGGTTCAGCGATGGCTTGCCTATTATGACACTCCCCGCGCGCCCTGTCCATCCTCATGAATACGTAGACCTTCATCTGCATCCGTTAGCCTTTTCGACGCCGTGCCTAAATATGCATGACAGATACTGGCGCACGTCGTCATTGACAGATACTGGCGCACGTCGTCATTGCTCTCCTTATTTTTATTTTTATTAGTTATACTGTACTCAATATTCACTGGTTTTCGCACGCTATGCATAATTTGGTGTTATATAAATCAACAGGATTCCGGTACCTAGGCCACCGAGTTTTCTTGCAAACGAAGGGGGTGCATGGGATCATAATGTCCACAGCTCACAATGTCCATAACTCGCATAATCCGTAGCCTTTTGCTGTGTGATGCATCTTAAAATGCGGAAATTGCTCCCGCAAGAGAACATATTGCCTTTGCTGCCATTCCCGTATAACATTACGCAATGGTACCAGGGTAACACACTACTCATTTTTCATCAGATGACCTCAGGGTAACGCACTACTCATTATAATCCTCAGATGAACCGTGCTTTTGGAAGCTTGGATAGAATGCTGGATAATTATTTATAATTATTATCCATCCGTTGGACCATTGTCGATGCTGATTGGTCAGCAACATTAAATTAAAAATGCACCACATTCGTCGTGTGCTCCGTAACAAAAATCGTTAGATTCGGCACTTATAAGTCCCAGTGTACCTTGTAAGTATCATAATTCCAATTCGATTCAATTGTAATTGTATTTTGTGCTGTGGGCCAAATGTTGTTCCATCACCATTTACTGCCTCAGTCTTGCACCATTTAAGCATAAGCAGCATTTGGCGGTCATTCTCGATTTATATTTGATGTGCCGTTGGTGCCGTCCCACGGCTGGAAAATATTATCCCAACTTGAACCATTATTTGAAGATTAGTCATGGCATTGAAAAAGTTTCCAGACTACTTATCCCGAATGAAGTTGTCGAACGACCAAATGGATAATTTTCGAACACCATGGATAATTATCTAATCTTATCCAAGCTCCCGAGCACACGGGTACTCTTCAGGCATTTGCTATTCCTAGATCTACAGGACCATAAACCGGTCCTCTTCCGGGGAATTTTGGCTGCGGTCCGCGCCCATTGGCGATTGTGAGACCAGCGTTTGAGCCAATTAAAAATCCCTCTCCCCCCGCAAGTAATGTTATAGCAATGGGACCAGTGGCTGGCTGGGGGAAGGGAGGAGGCCACGGCGATATCTAGGGGCACCCCTGCTAACCTGTTCGGCGAGGATCTGTCGCAGCACTCGACCCGTGCGGGCCTTTAATATTCTCGGCACTTTGTCCAAATGCATTTGATTTCCTCAGAAGTGCCAAGTACTAGCCTCAGGACTTCTCCGAAATATTAGCATATCATAGATGACAATCGCAATCGACTTTCTATCAGTTTGGTAACTATTTATCAACTATGTGGAACCCGTTGATCGAACACGCTAATAGTCAGTCATGTATTGGGGTACTTTCACGTGGTGGCTGTAATAGTGGCTTTTTATGTCGAATATTCGTTGTCTCTTGACATCAGGGTCACATGAAATGATAGATAGATGTCAATCACGACTAATATTGAAGCGAGATTGTACGCAGTGAATGCTGTTCTTGACTAAATGATCAAAGTTCCTCATGGCTATTTAGTTTTGGTCCACCAGCAGGGGTTTGGCGCCATGTTTTATGTTGAGGGTTATAGGTTCACCCGCGAGCAGGATGCTGCTTATTGGCAGTTGATGTTGTTTTACAGCCTGCTAGTGGCCTCTTAGTCATCTACAGACGGGTTTTGATTCGTCGGCTCCGGACGAGAGCAGTGGTGTTCAGGCTGCTGAACCAGTTGGGTCTTGGTGACCACCTTCTGACGTGGCCACGGGACCCCGTGTCTGCCCGGGACCCAGTGTCTGCCCGGGACCACTGCAGTGGTGTTCAGGCCGCTGAACAAGTGGGGGCTGGTGACCACCTTCTAACGTCGCCACGGGACTCCGTGTTTCGTGTCTTCTCACGGTTGGCAGGCCAGGTTTATTTACCGAGAGTGGGGGCTGGTGACCACCTTCTAACGTCGCCACGGGACTCCGTGTTTCGTGTCTTCTCACGGTTGGCAGGCCAGGTTTATTTACCGAGAGCGACCAGCTGTTTATACGGGCGGCGCGATTATAGCGGCCAGTATGTGTCGGCTGCGTGTCAGAGTCGGAGGTGCGCGGTTGGTGGGCCTGTGGCTGTCTGGGTCGGAAGTGCGCGATTGGTGGGCCAGTAGGTGTCGGGGTCGGAAGTGCGCGATTGGTGGGCCTGTGGGTGTCGGCCGGGTGTCAGGGTCGGAGGTACGTGATTGATGGGCGAGTAGGTGTCAGGGTCGGAGGTGAGTGATTGGTAAGCCTGTGGGTGTCGACCGGGGGTCGGGGTCGGAGGTGCGTGATTGATGGGCCAGTAGGTGTCAGGGTCGGAGGTGAGTGATTGGTAAGCCTGTGGGTGTCGACCGAGGGTCGGAGTCGGAGGTGCCGGAAGGCAGCCGTCGGTGGACCGGCTGTGACCCGTGACGACGCTACGTCTGTGTCAGTGGTTACGTCTCGAGACACCGGTCACTGAGCACCTCCCCCCCACACACTGTGGGGCGTCCCAGCGTGACCTGTCGGTGCTAACCGACCACTGAGCGCCTGCTCCCACACTGAAGGGTGTCCCAGTGGTGACCTGTCGGTGTTAACCGACCACTGAGCGTCTGCTCCCGCACTGAAGGGTGTCCCAGCGGTGACCTGTCGGTGTCAGCCGGTCACTGTCCCGGTAGTGACCTGTGGAAGCACTCGGGCCCATTGTTGTTCCATGTCACGGTTTTGGCACACCAGCACACCGTCACCACGTGACCACCATCCTGCCGCAGGGCGCCGGTCAGACCGTGACGCTGCGGATCCAGTACCGACCGGACGAGTACAACGGGTTCGAGGCCAGGATACACCAGCTCAAGCAGCAGATGATGTCAGGAACATTGCGAACCACTCAGAAGCGCTCGCTCCATGTCAGGTACGTACCGAATGCTTTCCTCGGTTCGGATGCCCCCAGAAGCGCTTTAGCACCACGTCAAGTAGTGCCGCTTCAGTGCCAAGTGGGTCTGAATGCGCTCTGCACGGTCCGTTTTGTTTGTGTACGCGAAACGTAATCGGAATGTTTGCTTGGTTTGCTTCCGAGAATGGCGTTCATGTTAAGCAGAGTTGGTTTGGGAGACCTGAAACCCCTATCAACTCAGAGAATGTCAACTCCACGGCAATGATTTCAACTGATGGCTTAGCTATCTGTCAATTATCATCAACAGCCGCACCATCAACCTTATCAGGTTATCTGGCAGCTGACTCTCTCACCCGCAACTTAAATGAAAGGTCATGCAATTACGTGACCGAGCTCTGCCTTGCCAATGTTGGTAGATGTCACGCTAACTAGAGCTCTTCCAGCTCGGCTACTGGGACGATATGTTGGGAGTGTAATGTACGCCAGGGTTAGCGATGTCCCAGCGTACGCCCGTGAACATTTCCGGTGCGTTGGATTGAATGAAGGTTGCCATAGGACTCCAGTTCGCCAAATATAAATGGACATGGCGCGATCAATAGGTTACCCCTGGCTTATTTGTGGTGTTGCCCTTGCAGCGATCAATTGTTGCTTGGGAAACAATGCGCTTGCGTGCTGGTCTGCAGTCATGCAGTGAGCGCGTCACCGGCTCCATGAACGTGCTCTAACGCGCCCTGTGGCACATATGGTGCAGCCTGCACGATTCTGTACAGTGTACCGCCACTGTGGCACATATGGTGCAGCCTGCACGATGCTGTGCAGAGTACTGCCACTGTGGCACGTATGGTGCAGCCTGCACGATGCTGTGTAGTGTACCACCACTGTGGCACATATTGTGCAGCCTGCACGATGATGTGCAGTACACCGCCACTGTGGCACATATGGTGCAGCCTGCACGATGATGTGCAGTACACCGCCACTGTGAGTGCGGTGCGCTGTTTCTTGCAGTCCGGCACTGAGTGGCTGTCACTGACGCTTGTCGGGGATCGAACTGGATCAATTGCAAATAACTGTCCGGCTTTGGCTGTGGTATTTTTGCCGCTTCCCACATATCCTGATAGGCCGGTGCGCCTCATCTAAAGTTGTCACTAACCATCCGCCGTGCTGTCGCCTCACTGTCCGTTCAATACATGTTGCGCACTATTATTGTAGGGCTATTTTATATCAGTAAACTGACGTGTTTCGCAAGAACGGGCTTCAGCAAGTGACCAATTGGATCTGTCCCTGATGTATACTTGATTTCTTGTTCATATTTCATGAGGACAAAAAGAAGCGACGGTGACGCTAATTACGGAAATTATGGGGACTACGATGTCCGGGATTAGAAATTAGAGCTTTCTTTGCATCGCTTCTCCCGCTATGATCACGAAATCCATAGCTAAGCATCTGCAAGTATGGATTGTTTTTCAGCGGAGTCAGGAATCTAAATTTTGGGATAATTGATCAAATATTACCTTCGGGAAGTGATGCATTTCACAATGATGTGTGTTTTTCGGGCCTGGCCTGACCTGACCCGATCGTCACTCGTCGTCAGGGCTCTGTTCGACTATGACCCGCGGCTGGACGACGGTTTGCCGTCGCGCGGCCTGCCGTTCTCATTCGGTGACCTGCTGCACGTGACCAACGCCAGCGATGACCAATGGTGGCAGGCGAAGCGTCTGACGCCGCAGGGCACGCCACTGGCCACCGGCATCATCCCGTCTCGCGGCCGATGGGAACGAAAACAGCGTGCTCGCGGCCGCACCGTGGCATTTCACGGCCGGCCCACCGACATGGTGAGAGATGCCACTCCGCGGCCGCACCGACACGGTGGACGGTGTTGTTGTGCACGAACATGATGCATGATGCCACCCTCTACTGCCGACGGACAGGGTGAGTGGCGGACGGTGCCGTGACCTGTACAGTCGGCACAGTACCATGCTCTGTCATGATCGATGCCACCCTTACTGCCGACGGACAGGGTGAGTGGCGGACGGTGCCGTGACCTGTACAGTCGGCACAGTACCATGCTCTGTCAAGGTCGATGCCACCCTCTACTGCCGACGGACAGGGTGAGTGGCGGACGGTGCCGTGACCTGTACAGTCGGCACAGTACCATGCTCTGTCATGATCGATGCCACCCTCTACTGCCGACGGACAGGGTGAGTGGCGGACGGTGCCGTGACCTGTACAGTCGGCACAGTGCCATGCTCTGTCATGATCGATGCCACCCTCTCTACTGCCGACGGACAGGGTGAATGGCGGACGGTGCCGTGACCTGTACAGTCGGCACAGTACCATGCTCTGTCATGATCGATGCCACCCTCTACTGCCGACGGACAGGGTGAGTGGCGGACGGTGCCGTGACCTGTACAGTCGGCACAGTACCATGCTCTGTCAAGGTCGATGCCACCCTCTACTGCCGACGGACAGGGTGAGTGGCGGACGGTGCCGTGACCTGTACAGTCGGCACAGTACCATGCTCTGTCATGATCGATGCCACCCTCTACTGCCGACGGACAGGGTGAGTGGCGGACGGTGCCGTGACCTGTACAGTCGGCACAGTACCATGCTCTGTCATGATCGATGCCACCCTCTACTGCCGACGGACAGGGTGAGTGGCGGACTGGTGCCGTGACCTGTACAGTCGGCACAGTACCATGCTCTGTCATGATCGATGCCACCCTCTACTGCCGACGGACAGGGTGAGTGGCGGACGGTGCCGTGACCTGTACAGTCGGCACAGTACCATGCTCTGTCATGATCGATGCCACCCTCTACTGCCGACGGACAGGGTGAGTGGCGGACGGTGCCGTGACCTGTACAGTCGGCACAGTACCATGCTCTGTCAAGGTCGATGCCACCCTCTACTGCCGACGGACAGGGTGAGTGGCGGACGGTGTCGTGACCTGTACAGTCGGCACAGTACCATGCTCTGTCAAGGTCGATGCACGTATTTGTTCAGCTATTGTTTGGCGAGTGATCACGGCACCAGCCACGGCTGAGTATGTATCTGACGTGCCTGCACGTGCTGCCAGCGTCACAACGTTAGCTGATTCCAGGCGAACACATTGACAGCCGTTGTTGTATTTTAAGAACAACTTCCCAGACGAAGCGCCGATTTATGTCAAGGCCAGGTGGCGTGGACTAAGAGCACTCCTCACTCTCTGAAACGTATAATAAGCTCATCAACCTTTTGCTTGCAGTAGTTTTAATGCCGTATTGTGGCGAGTAGTTCAGTGGTAAGGTTCCTGTCTTCAAACTGAAAGGTTGTTGGCTCGAGTCCCATCTGTCGTTACTCTTCGCTCGCGACTAATCGGCGTGAGTGATTGGTGACTCTATGTGACATACCAGTCCACGTGTCGTAATACCAATAACAGCAACTTTAATGCTGAATGGAGTTACGTCAGAACTTTATTCTACTTGACTCTTCCCCGCACTGCCTTTCGCACAGTCAGATCGCTTTCCAGGTCTTTGCGGCAGTACATTCAAGTCGGATGTGCCACCTTGGAATCTCAAGATCTTAAAAGCGGGTCATACAAAATTACTTGGTTGTCGTGCGGGATTTGAGTATGCGACCAGAATGTCGCCCGCCAATAACTGTCAAAGTTGTAAATCAGTCGGAACACTGGTGATGATCATTCTTTGTTTTTGTGTGAATACTGGCGAACCAAAAATGTCTTGAAGTATAAATTATCTGCCTGAAGTCAATGGTGTAGACGCGACTATATGGGTATGCATTCTCCTGTTGAGCACTGAAATCCAACACTGTAAAGAGGATGACTTTGAGTTACTACGCCGAAAGCTGTCTGAGAATGTGTCTTCGCCATCCCCGCCATCCACGATGGATATAGAGTGGTGCACTAGATGCATTGCAGTCTTCCCGAAATTGCTCCCGTAGCAATGAACTGCCAGGGTAACGGACAGCTCTAACAAAGGGGAATACAAAATGTTTGCACATAAGTCAAGGAGATTATTGACCCTCGCAGTGCAACATAATTTCCTACCTCTCAGTGTGGGATCAGTTTGACTCACCACTAATCTTTGTTACACTAACACCACTATGTTGCGAATTAACTACTTATAATAGTTTTTTTCTTCTTCACAGCACAGCATTTGCTCAATGCCACATTTTTGCACCATCAGAGAAAACTGTCACTAATTTATCCAGAGGCGGAGGGACAATGTGGCCAGAACTGTCCGTGCGGTGGGTTCGTCGGAGTCAGGAATCTGCGCCGAACACCAATTTTCACTCAGCGAGATGAGAGGTCGCCCGCTGAAACTGGCGGGCCAGACCGTGTCAACGGCCCTATGTTCACCATGGGCGGCTGTAGTCGCTGTGTCGGCGTCCCGTCTGTCACTGGTGACCGGACGTCATCATCAGCGGCTGCGGCTGACAGACACACTGACCAGATCGGATGATGGCCCCACTGTGGAGGAGCGCCTAGCCGAGGAGGCAGCGCACCGGAGCCAGATTTAGGTCCCAGCCACTATCGGTCCATCACCCAGCATGGGTCGAAGGCTGCATGTGTACAGGGCGCATCGTTGGCGCTTGTCGGGGCCGTGCTCAAGCTAATTCTTGGGTGGTATGGAATGTTGGCCGGGTTCGCAGGGACAAGCCCAAATGATTCCTTTCAGAATCGCCCATTAAGAACATGCCTACTGGCGATCTGGTGTCGGCCGTACTGTGTGCTCATCGGGTGTATTTGTGGCTCATGTAACATTGGGTAACGAACGTCATCCTTGTTACTGCAGCTCTGTGTACCCGGGCCCATTATTTTCGTTTCAGTCAACCTTGGACCGAAAGAAGAAAAACTTTTCGTTCTCACGGAAGTTCCCGTTCATGAAGTCAAAGGAAGACGTGAAATCTGATGAAAGCTCCGAAAATGAGCGTAAGTGACAGCTGGCCAATGCCATCGTGGGCAGGGTGTGGGGAAGGCTTTGCCTCAGGTAGTCAGTCAGAGGTCGGTAAATGCACCGGACACCGGCGTAGTGGTGTATCGGACCGGCCTGTGTTAGGCCCGGCTGGCCACTGCTGTATCCGAGTGACCTGCCTCAGGTAGTCAGTCAGCGGTCGGTAAATACACCGGACACCGGCGTAGTGGTGTATCGGCCCGGCCTGTGTCAGGCCCGGCTGGCCACTGCTGTGTCCGAGTGACCCGCCTCAGCAGTGTGTACTGAAATGCTGACCAGGCGAGTGGAGCTGGAGAAACTGATGGCAACATTTACGGCAATGAAAACCAAGAACTTACCTTTTCCTAAGTCGTGCCTGGCTAATTCTGGATACACTAGTACATTGCCATTCGGGTGTTCGGGCATGTCAAACAAAATTAGCTGATTTAGCGTCCATGCATACACCATGCACCGATAATCATGTATGCCAAACATCGCACACAAAGTGTAATTTCCTTTTTAGAGGCTTTGCAAACTTTTACTGTGATAAAAGAAAAAAAGAAGTCGCGCATATTCGCTTCAGTGTTTCTGAACTGTACCATACATTAATGTATTCGAATCTGTGTCCTGCCTTCCTATTATCCTAATCGGAATGTCTGTTTCATGTTTTGCATGTCCTGTGCCGTGTGCCCTGTCAGTTGTCTCGCATCATGTTGTGTCTCCAAATATTAGCTCGTATGCCTGTCATGACCCACGTCTGCGTATCATAACCTACCTCCCCAGAGTAATGACCGCCAGCCCTGCACAGTGTTACACATTGCCCTATTGTGTCCGGCGGTTTCGTGTGGCACCTATTATATCCTGCTCTTCGATTGTATTCGCCATCCTGCACGGTGCTATGTCGGTGGTGCGGTGTTCCGTTCTGTTTCCGGCTGTACTGTGTCGGTGGTACGGTGTTCCGTTCTGTTTCCGGCTGTACTGTGTCGGTGTTCTGTGCATTTCTGTGTTGTAGCGCTGTGTTGGTGTTGTGCTGCCGGCTGTACGGTGTCGGTGGTGTGGTGTTCCGTTCTGTTTCCGGCTGTACTGTGTCGGTGTTCTGTGCACTCCTGTGTTGTAGCGCTGTGTTGGTGTTGTGCTGCCGGCTGTACGGTGTCGGTGGTACGGTGTTCCGTTCTGTTTCCGGCTGTACTGTGTCGGTGTTCTGTGCACTTCTGTGTTGTAGCGCTGTGTTGGTGTTGTGCTGCCGGCTGTACGGTGTCGGTGGTGCGGTGTTCCGTTCTGTTTCCGGCTGTACTGTGTCGGTGTTCTGTGCACTTCTGTGTTGTAGCGCTGTGTTGGTGTTGTGCTGCCGGCTGTACGGTGTCGGTGTTGTAGCGCTGTTTTGATGTTGTGCTGCCGGCTGTACTGTGTCGATGGTGTGGTGTTGTGTTCGGTTTCCGGCTGTACTGTGTCGGTGTTGTGTGCACTTCTGTGTTGTAACGCTGTGTTAGTGTTGTGCTGCCGGCTGTACTGTGTCGGTGTTGTGTAGACGGCTGTGTTGGTATTGAATTGTCGGCGGAACCATGCAGTGCTGTGCCGGCCGCCGGAGGTTGTGCCGCTGGGCCGTGGTCGTCAGCGGACCCCGTCAGCACCAGAGCCGCTCACCACGGCCACAGCCAGTCCAGGCCTGACCCGGCGCAGCGGCTCGGTCGGCTCACTGCTGCGTCTGCTGCCCGACCTGCCACTCAGGCTGCTGGCGCGCAGGCGGACCCGCTCCACGTCCAGCTTCCGCACGGCCGTCTCATCCGGTACTGTCCTGACCTAGTCTGTGTCTGACCTGACCCGCACTGTCTCAGACCTGACCCGTGCCGCCTCAGACCTGACCCACACCGCCTCAGACCTGACCCACACCGTTTCAGACCTGACCCTCACAGCCTTAGATCTGACCCGCACGCTCAGACCTGACCCACGCCGTCTCAGACCTGACCCACACCGCCTCAGACCTGACCCACGCCGTCTCAGACCTGACCCACACCGTCTCAGACCTGACCCACACCGCCTCAGACCTGACCCACACCGGATCAGACCTGACCCACACCGGATCAGACCTGACCCACACCGGATCAGACCTGGCCTTCACCGCCTTGGATCTGACCCACACCGGATCACACCTGGCCCGCACCGTTTCAGACCTGACCTGCACCGCCTTAGATATGACCCACACCGTCTCAGATCTGACAGCACCGTCTCAGACCTAACCCTCACCGTCCCAGACCTGACCCGCACCATCCCATACCTGACCCGCACTGTCTCAGACCTGACCCCCACACCGCCTCAGACCTGACACTCCGTCTCAGACTTGATCCGCACCGTCATAGATCTGGCACACCGCCTCAGACCTGACCGACACTTCCTCAGAACTGACCCACATCGTCTCAGACCTGAGCTATACCGCCTCAGACCTGACCCACACCGCCTCAGACCTGACTGCCCACACCGCCTCAGACCTGACCAACACCGCCTCAGACCTGACACTCCGTCTCAGACCTGATCCGCACCGTCATAGATCTGACACACCGCCTCTGACCTGACCCACACCGCCTTAGACCTGACCCACACACCGCCTCAGACCTGACCTGCACTTCTTCAGCCGCGCTCTGCTGCTTATACTTATCAGGGCATGTTGTCGTTGTCTCTCGCCACCGTGCCTGACCTCAACTGTATGACGTCATTCCCGGTGCAGCTTCTTCCACTTTACTACACTTCCAACTACCTTCCAGCTATGATGCTCGGTCGCCAACATCCAACATGCGCCACAGTGATGCCGTACCTGATGCCGATGCTGTGTGGCAGCGTCAGCCGGCTGGCCCCCGGACCGACCGCAGTGGCTGGGGCGGGCCGGCGCCGTCCCGGACCACGGCACACAGTTGGCCTCCCACGCCGCTGGCGAGCTCGCCGGCGCCCAGACACACCTGGTGTAGCAGTATTTCCTCAGTGTCATTGTATCGGCACCGCTGGACAGCCGAGTTCTCAGCAGTCTCAGCGTTGCCGTCCAGGGAAACGTGCGACTGTTCTGAGGATGAACGCCAGGCGCAGTCCTGGCCGGGACGGCCCGCCATTGCCCACTGCCGTCCAGGAGAGCCGTGCGACTGTTCCGAGGATGGACGCCAGGCGCCGGCCTCGCCGAGACGGCCAGCCATTGTCCACTGCCGTCCAGGAGAGCCGTGCGACTGTTCAGGGGATGGACGCCAGTCCCCGGCCGCGCCGCGGCGCCCCGCCATTACTCGTTTACGCGATGCTGGCGCCGATTGAAGTCCCGGTACGGTCTGTCTGCGTCCTGCCAGGCCGACATTGAACGACGGCTGGAATCCAACGGCTCGGCGCCACTCGGCGCCCCGACTAGATTGGACACGGCGACCCCGTTGGTGTGAATGCGGCGCTTGTGCCTGAGCGCTATTTCTGGCGCAATGGCCAGCGATGACGGCGTCATCTATGGTCGGCCTGCCGCCCGCGGAATCCCGGGTTAATGCCTGGCCACATTCACACCAAGACACGAAAGCTCCATACTGACGCACGCCGTCAACAGGTGCCGTTAGATCCAAGGCGAATGTTTGCGACAGAAAGCGAGGAGCGGTATTTTCGGTCGTGTGTGTATGTGTGTGCGTGTTTGCGAATGCCTATGCGTTTGTGCTTGCGTGTGTGCCTACGTACGTGCGTTACGAAACGTATTAGCTCGTCTCTTGATCCTATTGTATTGTACACTTGATCTTGGCGACGATAGGTTTTCACCTTTACGTGCGTAAATGTGTATAAGTCTGGTGCTCAACAATCCAGACAACCGGGTACTCGATGTTCCTCGAACTTCAACAACAGACGTCACAAGCACGTACGGACGCACACCTGCACACACGTTCAAACATGGACACACACATGCGCGCATGAAATGACGCACACACACGCACGCTGCATTGTAAAAGAGAAGTATCCGCAGCTATGATAGAGCTATAGAGCTTCCAGTCTGAAATTTGTAATCGTATCAAGTACACTGGCAAAGCCACTGGGCATGACAAAATCAAGTAGTTTCACACGTGTGTGAATATCAGTGTTATAGAATCGGCAATCGGTGTAACGAACCAAACTATGGTGACGCGTCAGTAAATGGAGGCATGAAGAAAGTTCAATTTTATATAACGTCAATGGATCTTACTGCATAATATAGAACTTTGTGCTCTGCTACAAGCTGCAATGTCAACTTCTAACGGGAAATGTTGGCTATTACGCGCAGGGTACTACATCATAACTGGAGGGCAGTAGCGATCTGAGCCAGCTACTCATCAGATCATCGTTGCAGCTCTCATGCGACGTAGTGGTTTATCTTCCGAAGCCTGCTTGTAGGAAATACTTAAATATTGGTGTGTATCGCGGCCGAAACAGGGAAAAGGTAACTAATAAAGATAAAATGGAACAACGCTAACACCACAAACCATGCAAATTGAGAAATGGTCAGTTGATTTTGGATGTCTATCGGCATTCTAGGTGGTCTGATCCAGTTTAGAGATGTAATTCTGCTTCAAGGTCTGTTGTGGCCGATGTAGTAAGACCGATATGCGCTTGGCTCCCCGAACGACGTCTCCACTAATACAGCAACTAGGCTCCGCCAGCATCTCGTCGGCAGCCCCTGTAAAGGGGGGGGCTCCGCCAGCACCTCGTCTGCAGCCTCTGTAAAGGGTGGGGGCGGCGGGGATCCACCACCACCTGGTCGATAGCCTCTGTAAAGGGTGGGGGCGGCGGGGATCCACCACCACCTGGACGGTAGCCTCTGTAAAGGGTGGGGGCGGCGGGGATCCACCACCACCTGGTCGATAGCCTCTGTAAAGGGTGGGGGCGGCGGGGATCCACCACCTCCTGGTCGGTAGCCTTATATATATATGTATATATATATATATATATATATATATATATATATATATATATATATGCATGTGTATGTGTGTGCATGCATGCATGCATGTCGGTATGTATAAGTGCTGTCTGTGACTGGCACGTGTGATACTGCCACTTGACCATGCGACACCGATGCACCCACAGAATCCGTGGCGAATGTGACGGAGGGTGACGAGCACAGTGTGCCCGAGGAGGCGGTGCCGTCCTACGAGCCGGTGCAGCAGGTGGAGGTCAGCTACTGCCGACCTGTCATCATCCTGGGCCCGCTCAAGAACGGCATCAACGACGACCTCATCTCCCAGTACCCGGACGACTTCGGCAGCTGCGTGCCACGTGAGTCAGCTGAGTTTCTCGTACTACGTACTGAAAAGGATCGGTGCAAAATTATTCGGCCATAAGAAAGCCTCGACATCACAGCCTCTGCCTCCCGGCCTCCGTGCGTGTGCGCGGCAGAATGGGGTTGGCTGAGCGTCTGGTGATGTGGTGGAGACGCTGGTTGACTCCAACCTATTCGTGTCACTGATGTAACATTACAGTCGCTTTGATGGTCTTCTACACAGTAGGGGCCGCGGTAGCTCACTCGGTAGGGTATCTGGCTCTTGATCGCAAGATTGTGTGTTCGCATTCCGCAACCGGCGGGATTGCCGAGTCCACCCGCGACCAACCGGTGGTGTGACCCCCTGGCACGGCGGCGTATGACGGACTACTCCACAGACACGGTGGTGTGTGACGGACTACTCCACAGACACGGTGGTGTGTGACGGACTACTCCACAGACACGGTGGTGTGTGACGGACTACTCCACAGACACTGTAGTGCGTGACGGACTACTCCACAGACACGGTGGTGTGTGACCTATGGTGTACGGACTACTCCACAGACACGGTGGTGTGTGACGGACTACTCCACAGACACGGTAGTGCGTGACAGGACTACTCCACAGACACGGTGGTGTGTGACGGACTCCAACACGGTGGTGGTACGGACTCCACAGACACGGTGGTGTGTGACGGACTACTCCACAGACACGGTGGTGTGTGACGGACTACTCCACAGACACGGTGGTGTGTGACGGACTACTCCACAGACACGGTGGTGTGTGACGGACTACTCCACAGACACGGTGGTGTGTGGACGGACTACTCCACAGACACGGTGGTGTGTGACGGACCACTCCACAGACACGGTGGTGTGTGACGGACTACTCCACAGACACGGTGGTGTGTGACGGACTACTCCACAGACACGGTGGTGTGTGACGGACTACTCCACAGACACGGTGGTGTGTGACGGACTACTCCACAGACACGGTGTAAAGGTGTGTGACGGACTACTCCACAGACACGGTGGTGTGTGACGGACTACTCCACAGACACGGTGGTGTGTGACGGACTACTCCACAGACACGGTGGTGTGTGACGGACTACTCCACAGACACGGTGGTGTGTGACGGACTACTCCACAGACACGGTGGTGTGTGACGGACTACTCCACAGACACGGTGGTGTGTGACGAACCACTCCACAGACACGGTGGTGTGTGACGGACTACTCCACAGACACGGTGGTGTGTGACGGACTACTGGTGGTGTGTGACGGACTACTCCACAGACACGGTGGTGTGTGACGGACTACTCCACAGACACGGTGGTGTGTGACGAAGGTGTGTACGGACTACTCCACAGACACGGTGGTGTGTGACGGACTACTCCACAGACACGGTGGTGTGTGACGGACTACACACTCCACAGACACGGTGGTGTGTGACGGACCACTCCACAGAACGGTGGTGTGGTGACGGACTACTCCACAGACACGGTGGTGTGTGACGGACACGATGGTGTGTGACGGACTACTCCACAGACACGGTGGTGTGTGACGGACTACTCCACAGACACGGTGGTGTGTGACGGACTACTCCACAGACACGGTGGTGTGTGACGGACTACTCCACAGACACGGTGGTGTGTGACGGACTACTCCACAGACACGGTGGTGTGTGACGGACTACTCCACAGACACGGTGGTGTGTGACGGACTACTCCACAGACACGGTGGTGTGTGACGGACTACTCCACAGACACGGTGGTGTGTGACGGACTACTCCACAGACACGGTGGTGTGTGACGGACTACTCCACAGACACGGTGGTGTGTGACGGACTACTCCACAGACACGGTGGTGTGTGACGGACTACTCCACAGACACGGTGGTGTGTGACGAACCACTCCACAGACACGGTGGTGTGTGACGGACTACTCCACAGACACGGTGGTGTGTGACGGACTACTCCACAGACACGGTGGTGTGTGACGGACTACTCCACAGACACGGTGGTGTGTGACGGACTACTCCACAGACACGGTGGTGTGTGACGGACTACTCCACAGGCGTTTACGGAAAATGGTGTGTGACGGACTACTCCACAGACACGGTGGTGTGTGACGGACTACTCCACAGACACGGTGGTGTGTGACGGACTACTCCACAGACACGGTGGTGTGTGACGGACTACTCCACAGACACGGTGGTGTGTGACGGACTACTCCACAGACACGGTGGTGTGTGACGGACTACTCCACAGACACGGTGGTGTGTGACGGACTACTCCACAGACACGGTGGTGTGTGACGGACTACTCCACAGACACGGTGGTGTGTGACGGACTACTCCACAGACACGGTGGTGTGTGACGGACTACTCCACAGACACGGTGGTGTGTGACGGACTACTCCACAGACACGGTGGTGTGTGACGGACTACTCCACAGACACGGTGGTGTGTGACGGACTACTCCACAGACACGGTGGTGTGTGACGGACTACTCCACAGACACGGTGGTGTGTGACGGACTACTCCACAGACACGGTGGTGTGTGACGACGACAGGTGGTGTGTGACGGACTACTCCACAGACACGGTGGTGTGTGACGGACTACTCCACAGACACGGTGGTGTGTGACGGACTACTCCACAGACACGGTGGTGTGTGACGGACTACTCCACAGACACGGTGGTGTGTGACGGACTACTCCACAGACACGGTGGTGTGTGACGGACTACTCCACAGACACGGTGGTGTGTGACGGACTACTCCACAGACACGGTGGTGTGTGACGGACTACTCCACAGACACGGTGGTGTGTGACGGACTACTCCACAGACACGGTGGTGTGTGACGGACTACTCCACAGTGACGGACTACTCCACAGACACGGTGGTGTGTGACGGACTCCCCACAGACACGGTGGTGTGTGACGGACTACTCCACAGACACGGTGGTGTGTGACGGACTACTCCACAGACACGGTGGTGTGTGACGGACTACTCCACAGACACGGTGGTGTGTGACGGACTACTCCACAGACACGGTGGTGTGTGACGGACTACTCCACAGACACGGTGGTGTGTGACGGACTACTCCACAGACACGGTGGTGTGTGACGGACCACTCCACAGACACGGTGGTGTGTGACGGACTACTCCACAGACACGGTGGTGTGTGACGGACTACTCCACAGACACGGTGGTGTGTGACGGACTACTCCACAGACACGGTGGTGTGTGACGGACTACTCCACAGACACGGTGGTGTGTGACGGACTACTCCACAGACACGGTGGTGTGTGACGGACTACTCCACAGACACGGTGGTGTGTGACGGACTACTCCACAGACACGGTGGTGTGTGACGGACTACTCCACAGACACGGTGGTGTGTGACGGACTACTCCACAGACACGGTGGTGTGTGACGGACTACAATGGTGTGTGACGGACTACCCCACAGACACGGTGGTGTGTGACGGACTACTCCACAGACACGGTGGTGTGTGACGGACTACTCCACAGACACGGTGGTGTGTGACGGACTACTCCACAGACACGGTGGTGTGTGACGGACTACTCCACAGACACGGTGGTGTGTGACGGACTACTCCACAGACACGGTGGTGTGTGACGGACTACTCCACAGACACGGTGGTGTGTGACGGACTACTCCACAGACACGGTGGTGTGTGACGGACTACTCCACAGACACGGTGGTGTGTGACGGACTACTCCACAGACACGGTGGTGTGTGACGGACTACTCCACAGACACGGTGGTGTGTGACGGACTACTCCACAGACACGGTGGTGTGTGACGGACTACTCCACAGACACGGTGGTGTGTGACGGACTACTCCACAGACACGGTGGTGTGTGACGGACACGGTGGTGTGTGACGGACTACTCCACAGACACGGTGGTGTGTGACGGACTACTCCACAGACACGGTGGTGTGTGACGGACTACTCCACAGACACGGTGGTGTGTGACGGACTACTCCACAGACACGGTGGTGTGTGACGGACTACTCCACAGACACGGTGGTGTGTGACGGACTACTCCACAGACACGGTGGTGTGTGACGGACTACTCCACAGACACGGTGGTGTGTGACGGACTACTCCACAGACACGGTGGTGTGTGACGGACTTCCACAGACACGGTGGTGTGTGACAGACACGGTGGGTGTGACGGACCACTCCACAGACACGGTGGTGTGTGACGGACTACTCCACAGACACGGTGGTGTGTGACGGACTACTCCACAGACACGGTGGTGTGTGACGGACTACTCCACAGACACGGTGGTGTGTGACGGACTACTCCACAGACACGGTGGTGTGTGACGGACTACTCCACAGACACGGTGGTGTGTGACGGACTACTCCACAGACACGGTGGTGTGTGACGGACTACTCCACAGACACGGTGGTGTGTGACGGACTACTCCACAGACACGGTGGTGTGTGACGGACTACTCCACAGACACGGTGGTGTGTGACGGACTACTCCACAGACACGGTGGTGTGTGACGGGACGGACCTCCACAGACACGGTGGTGTGTGACGGACTACTCCACAGACACGGTGGTGTGTGACAGACACGATGGTGTGTGACGGACTACTCCACAGACACGGTGGTGTGTGACGGACTCACAGACACGGTGGTGTGTGACGGACTACTCCACAGACACGGTGGTGTGTGACGGACTACTCCACAGACACGGTGGTGTGTGACGGACTACTCCACAGACACGGTGGTGTGTGACGGACTACTCCACAGACACGGTGGTGTGTGACGGACTACTCCACAGACACGGTGGTGTGTGACGGACTACTCCACAGACACGGTGGTGTGTGACGGACTACTCCACAGACACGGTGGTGTGTGACGGACTACTCCACAGACACGGTGGTGTGTGACGGACTACTCCACAGACACGGTGGTGTGTGACGGACTACTCCACAGACACGGTGGTGTGTGACGGACTACTCCACAGACACGGTGGTGTGTGACGGACTACTCCACAGACACGGTGGTGTGTGACGGACTACTCCACAGACACGGTGGTGTGTGACGGACTACTCCACAGACACGGTGGTGTGTGACGGACTACTCCACAGACACGGTGGTGTGTGACGGACTACTCCACAGACACGGTGGTGTGTGACGGACTACTCCACAGACACGGTGGTGTGTGACGGACTACTCCACAGACACGGTGGTGTGTGACGGACTACTCCACAGACACGGTGGTGTGTGACGGACTACTCCACAGACACGGTGGTGTGTGACGGACTACTCCACAGACACGGTGGTGTGTGACGGACTACTCCACAGACACGGTGGTGTGTGACGGACTACTCCACAGACACGGTGGTGTGTGACGGACTACTCCACAGACACGGTGGTGTGTGACGGACACTACTCCACAGACACGGTGGTGTGTGACGGACTACTCCACAGACACGGTGGTGTGTGACGGACTACTCCACAGACACGGTGGTGTGTGACGGACTACTCCACAGACACGGTGGTGTGTGACGGACTACTCCACAGACACGGTGGTGTGTGACGGACTACTCCACAGACACGGTGGTGTGTGACGGACTACTCCACAGACACGGTGGTGTGTGACGGACTACTCCACAGACACGGTGGTGTGTGACGGACTACTCCACAGACACGGTGGTGTGTGACGGACTACTCCACAGACACGGTGGTGTGTGACGGACTACTCCACAGACACGGTGGTGTGTGACGGACTACTCCACAGACACGGTGGTGTGTGACGGACTACTCCACAGACACGGTGGTGTGTGACGGACTACTCCACAGACACGGTGGTGTGTGACGGACTACTCCACAGACACGGTGGTGTGTGACGGACTACTCCACAGACACGGTGGTGTGTGACGGACTACTCCACAGACACGGTGGTGTGTGACGGACTACTCCACAGACACGGTGGTGTGTGACGGACTACTCCACAGACACGGTGGTGTGTGACGGACTACTCCACAGACACGGTGGTGTGTGACGGACTACTCCACAGACACGGTGGTGTGTGACGGACTACTCCACAGACACGGTGGTGTGTGACGGACTACTCCACAGACACGGTGGTGTGTGACGGACTACTCCACAGACACGGTGGTGTGTGACGGACTACTCCACAGACACGGTGGTGTGTGACGGACTACTCCACAGACACGGTGGTGTGTGACGGACTACTCCACAGACACGGTGGTGTGTGACGGACTACTCCACAGACACGGTGGTGTGTGACGGACTACTCCACAGACACGGTGGTGTGTGACGGACTACTCCACAGACACGGTGGTGTGTGACGGACTACTCCACAGACACGGTGGTGTGTGACGGACTACTCCACAGACACGGTGGTGTGTGACGGACTACTCCACAGACACGGTGGTGTGTGACGGACACGATGGTTGTGACGAACCACTCCACAGACACGGTGGTGTGTGACGGACCACTCCACAGACACGGTGGTGTGTGACGGACACGATGTGTGTGACGAACCACTCCACAGACACGGTGGTGTGTGACGGACCACTCCACAGACACGGTGGTGTGTGACGGACTACTCCACAGACACGGTGGTGTGTGACGGACCACTCCACAGACACGGTGGTGTGTGACGGACTACTCCACAGACACGGTGGTGTGTGACGGACTACTCCACAGACACGGTGGTGTGTGACGGACTACTCCACAGACACGGTGGTGTGTGACGGACTACTCCACAGACACGGTGGTGTGTGACGGACTACTCCACAGACACGGTGGTGTGTGACGGACACTCAGACACGGTGGTGTGTGACGGACTACTCCACAGACACGGTGGTGTGTGACGGACTACTCCACAGACACGGTGGTGTGTGACGGACTACTCCACAGACACGGTGGTGTGTGACGGACTACTCCACAGACACGGTGGTGTGTGACGGACTACTCCACAGACACGGTGGTGTGTGACGGACTACTCCACAGACACGGTGGTGTGTGACGGACATTGTACACTACTCCACAGACACGGTGGTGTGTGACGGACTACTCCACAGACACGGTGGTGTGTGACGGACCACTCCACAGACACGGTGGTGAAATGGGTGACGGACTACTCCACAGACACGGTGGTGTGTGACGGACTACTCCACAGACACGGTGGTGTGTGACGGACCACTCCACAGACACGGTGGTGTGTGACGGACTACTCCACAGACACGGTGGTGTGTGACGGACCACTCCACAGACACGGTGGTGTGTGACGGACTACTCCACAGACACGGTGGTGTGTGACGGACTACTCCACAGACACGGTGGTGTGTGACGGACTACTCCACAGACACGGTGGTGTGTGACGGACTACTCCACAGACACGGTGGTGTGTGACGGACTACTCCACAGACACGGTGGTGTGTGACGGACTACTCCACAGACACGGTGGTGTGTGACGGACTACTCCACAGACACGGTGGTGTGTGACGGACTACTCCACAGACACGGTGGTGTGTGACGGACTACTCCACAGACACGGTGGTGTGTGACGGACTACTCCACAGACACGGTGGTGTGTGACGGACTACTCCACAGACACGGTGGTGTGTGACGGACTACTCCACAGACACGGTGGTGTGTGACGGACTACTCCACAGACACGGTGGTGTGTGACGGACTACTCCACAGACACGGTGGTGTGTGACGGACTACTCCACAGACACGGTGGTGTGTGACGGACTACTCCACAGACACGGTGGTGTGTGACGGACTACTCCACAGACACGGTGGTGTGTGACGGACTACTCCACAGACACGGTGGTGTGTGACGGACTACTCCACAGACACGGTGGTGTGTGACGGACTACTCCACAGACACGGTGGTGTGTGACGGACTACTCCACAGACACGGTGGTGTGTGACGGACTACTCCACAGACACGGTGGTGTGTGACGGACTACTCCACAGACACGGTGGTGTGTGACGGACTACTCCACAGACACGGTGGTGTGTGACGGACTACTCCACAGACACGGTGGTGTGTGACGGACTACTCCACAGACACGGTGGTGTGTGACGGACTACTCCACAGACACGGTGGTGTGTGACGGACTACTCCACAGACACGGTGGTGTGTGACGGACTACTCCACAGACACGGTGGTGTGTGACGGACTACTCCACAGACACGGTGGTGTGTGACGGACTACTCCACAGACACGGTGGTGTGTGACGGACTACTCCACAGACACGGTGGTGTGTGACGGACTACTCCACAGACACGGTGGTGTGTGACGGACTACTCCACAGACACGGTGGTGTGTGACGGACTACTCCACAGACACGGTGGTGTGTGACTACTCAAGACACGGTGGTGTGTGACGGACTACTCCACAGACACGGTGGTGTGTGACGGACTACTCCACAGACACGGTGGTGTGTGACGGACTACTCCACAGACACGGTGGTGTGTGACGGACTACTCCACAGACACGGTGGTGTGTGACGGACTACTCCACAGACACGGTGGTGTGTGACGGACTACTCCACAGACACGGTGGTGTGTGACGGACTACTCCACAGACACGGTGGTGTGTGACGGACTACTCCACAGACACGGTGGTGTGTGACGGACTACTCCACAGACACGGTGGTGTGTGACGGACTACTCCACAGACACGGTGGTGTGTGACGGACTACTCCACAGACACGGTGGTGTGTGACGGACTACTCCACAGACACGGTGGTGTGTGACGGACTACTCCACAGACACGGTGGTGTGTGACGGACTACTCCACAGACACGGTGGTGTGTGACGGACTACTCCACAGACACGGTGGTGTGTGACGGACTACTCCACAGACACGGTGGTGTGTGACGGACACGATGGTGTGTGACGAACCACTCCACAGACACGGTGGTGTGTGACGGACCACTCCACAGACACGGTGGTGTGTGACGGACACGATGGTGTGTGACGAACCACTCCACAGACACGGTGGTGTGTGACGGACCACACACGACACTCCACAGACACGGTGGTGTGTGACGGACACGATGGTGTGTGACGAACCACTCCACAGACACGGTGGTGTGTGACGGACCACTCCATAGACACGGTGGTGTGTGACGGACTACTCCACAGACACGGTGGTGTGTGACGGACTACTCCACAGACACGGTGGTGTGTGACGGACTACTCCACAGACACGGTGGTGTGTGACGGACTACTCCACAGACACGGTGGTGTGTGACGGACTACTCCACAGACACGGTGGTGTGTGACGGACTACTCCACAGACACGGTGGTGTGTGACGGACTACTCCACAGACACGGTGGTGTGTGACGGACTACTCCACAGACACGGTGGTGTGTGACGGACTACTCCACAGACACGGTGGTGTGTGACGGACTACTCCACAGACACGGTGGTGTGTGACGGACTACTCCACAGACACGGTGGTGTGTGACGGACTACTCCACAGACACGGTGGTGTGTCACGGACTACTCCACAGACACAGTGGTGTGTGACAGACACAATGGTGTGTGACGGACTACTCCACAGACACGGTGGTGTGTGACGGACACGATGATGTGTGACGAACCACTCCACAGACACGGTGGTGTGTGACGGACCACTCCATAGACACGGTGGTGTGTGACGGACCACTCCATAGACACGGTGGTGTGTGACGGACCACTCCACAGACACGATGGTGTGTGACGGACCACTCCATAGACACGGTGGTGTGTGACGGACACGATGGTGTGTGACGGACTACTCCACAGACACGGTGGTGGGTGACGGACTACTCCACAGACACGGTGGTGTGTGACGGACCACTCCATAGACACGGTGGTGTGTGACTAGACACGATGGTGTGTGACGAACCACTCCACAGACACGGTGGTGTGTGACGGACTACTCCACAGACACGGTGGTATGTGACGGACTACTCCACAGACACGGTGGTGTGTGACAGACTACTCCACAGACACGGTGGTGTGTGACGGACTACTCTACAGACACGGTGGTGTGTGACGGACTACTCCACAGACACGGTGGTGTGTGACGGACTACTCCACAGACACGGTGGTGTGTGACGGACTACTCCACAGACACGGTGGTGTGTGACGGACTACTCCACAGACACGGTGGTGTGTGACGGACTACTCCACAGACACGGTGGTGTGTGACGGACTACTCCACAGACACGGTGGTGTGTGACGGACTACTCCACAGACACGGTGGTGTGTGACGGACTACTCCACAGACACGGTGGTGTGTGACGGACTACTCCACAGACACGGTGGTGTGTGACGGACTACTCCACAGACACGGTGGTGTGTGACGGACTACTCCACAGACACGGTGGTGTGTGACGGACTACTCCACAGACACGGTGGTGTGTGACGGACTACTCCACAGACACGGTGGTGTGTGACGGACTACTCCACAGACACGGTGGTGTGTGACGGACTACTCCACAGACACGGTGGTGTGTGACGGACTACTCCACAGACACGGTGGTGTGTGACGGACTACTCCACAGACACGGTGGTGTGTGACGGACTACTCCACAGACACGGTGGTGTGTGACGGACTACTCCACAGACACGGTGGTGTGTGACGGACTACTCCACAGACACGGTGGTGTGTGACGGACTACTCCACAGACACGGTGGTGTGTGACGGACTACTCCACAGACACGGTGGTGTGTGACGGACTACTCCACAGACACGGTGGTGTGTGACGGACTACTCCACAGACACGGTGGTGTGTGACGGACTACTCCACAGACACGGTGGTGTGTGACGGACTACTCCACAGACACGGTGGTGTGTGACGGACTACTCCACAGACACGGTGGTGTGTGACGGACTACTCCACAGACACGGTGGTGTGTGACGGACTACTCCACAGACACGGTGGTGTGTGACGGACCACTCCACAGACACGGTGGTGTGTGACGGACTACTCCACAGACACGGTGGTGTGTGACGGACACCACAGACACGGTGGTGTGTGACGGACTACTCCACAGACACGGTGGTGTGTGTGACGGACTACTCCACAGACACGGTGGTGTGTGACGGACTACTCCACAGACACGGTGGTGTGTGACGGACTACTCCACAGACACGGTGGTGTGTGACGGACTACTCCACAGACACGGTGGTGTGTGACGGACTACTCCACAGACACGGTGGTGTGTGACGGACTACTCCACAGACACGGTGGTGTGTGACGGACTACTCCACAGACACGGTGGTGTGTGACGGACTACTCCACAGACACGGTGGTGTGTGACGGACTACTCCACAGACACGGTGGTGTGTGACGGACTACTCCACAGACACGGTGGTGTGTGACGGACTACTCCACAGACACGGTGGTGTGTGACGGACTACTCCACAGACACGGTGGTGTGTGACGGACTACTCCACAGACACGGTGGTGTGTGACGGACTACTCCACAGACACGGTGGTGTGTGACGGACTTCTCCACAAGTGGTGTGTGACGGACTACTCCACAGACACGGTGGTGTGTGACGGACTACTCCACAGACACGGTGGTGTGTGACGGACTACTCCACAGACACGGTGGTGTGTGACGGACTACTCCACAGACACGGTGGTGTGTGACGGACTACTCCACAGACACGGTGGTGTGTGACGGAGCCACTCCACAGACACGGTGGTGTGTGACGGACTACTCCACAGACACGGTGGTGTGTGACGGACTACTCCACAGACACGGTGGTGTGTGACGGACTACTCCACAGACACGGTGGTGTGTGACGGACTACTCCACAGACACGGTGGTGTGTGACGGACTACTCCACAGACACGGTGGTGTGTGACGGGCCACTCCATAGACACGGTGGTGTGTGACGAACCACTCCACAGACACGGTGGTGTGTGACGGACTACTCCACAGACACGGTGGTGTGTGACGGACTACTCCACAGACACGGTGGTGTGTGACGGACTACTCCACAGACACGGTGGTGTGTGACGGACTACTCCACAGACACGGTGGTGTGTGACGGACTACTCCACAGACATGGTGGTGTGTGACGGACTACTCCACAGACACGGTGGTGTGTGACGGACTACTCCACAGACACGGTGGTGTGTGACGGACTACTCCACAGACACGGTGGTGTGTGACGGACTACTCCACAGACACGGTGGTGTGTGACGAGCCACTCCATAGACACGGTGGTGTGTGACGAACCACTCCACAGACACGGTGGTGTGTGACGGACTACTCCACAGACACGATGGTGTGTGACGGACTACTCCACAGACATGGTGGTGTGTGATGGACTACTCCACAGACACGGTGGTATGTGACGAGCCACTCCACATATACGGTGGTATGTGACGGACTACTCCACATACACGGTGGTGTGTGACGGACTACTCCACAGACACGGTGGTATGTGACGGACTACTCCACAGACACGGTGGTGTGTGACGGACTACTCCACAGACACGGTGGTGTGTGACGAACCACTCCGCTGACACGGTGGTGTGTGACGGACTACTCCACAGACACGGTGGTGTGTGACGGACTACTCCACAGACACGGTGGTGTGTGACGAACCACTCCACAGACACGGTGGTGTGTGACGGACTACTCCACAGACACGGTGGTATGTGACAGACTACTCCACAGACACGGTGGTGTGTGACGGACTACTCCACAGACACGGTGGTATGTGCCGGACTACTCCACAGACACGGTGGTGTGTGACGGACTACTCCACAGACACGGCGGTGTGTGACGGACTACTCCACAGACACGGCGGTGTGTGACGGACTACTCCACAGACACGGTGGTATGTGCCGGACTACTCCACAGACACGGTGGTATGTGACGGACTACTCCACAGACACGGTGGTATGTGCCGGACTACTCCACAGACACGGCGGTGTGTGACGGACTACTCCCCGGCAGACACGACGCGCAGCTGTCGGGATAACGAGATGGACAACCGCGACTACCACTTCGTGTCGTCTCGTGAGCAGATGGAGCGCGACATCCAGAACCACCTGTTCATCGAGGCTGGCCAGTACAACGATAACCTGTACGGCACCAGTCTGGCCAGCGTCAGGGACGTCGCCGAGGAGGTATGGTCTGGCTTGTCCCAAGTCGGCTCATTCCGATACCTTCTAGTCATGCTCCATGTTACGGTGTCCATGTTTAAGATGGTTGAACATTTTGCACTTTCTCCGTCGTATTGCGCACGTGGCCTGCAGAATGGATGGAACGGGACAGCAGGTGTCGGAGCTAGAGCGTGGTCTGGACGTATGTTTCTGATTACGATGTGTGGAATGCCCGTATTTAGTGGTGCAGCTATCCAGAATTTGGAAGTTTCGTCCAGCAGGTGGCCTTAGCACGTTTTAACCATGGTTAAAACCGGCTGGGCGGGCAAAGCTAGTTGTGTCCTCTGTCGTGAAAATGACAATCTTAAGTTGCTCAATGATAATGTAATGATTTGGAGTTGAAGAGGCATGCCATTATTAAGTCCATTTGTCATGGCCATATATATGTATCATATTATCTGCGCTTCTCTGCTACGTCTATATACGTCTACGTTTCTACTACTACTATATATTCTCCGTTCTACCTGTATACCTGCACTCCCAAAAACAGCCTGATTAATGACGCTAATTGTGAAGTTCGACCAGTGTGACGCAAAATGATGAAAAATAAGAGAAACAAACCAGTTTCGAGGTGGGAGTTTTTGGAGAGGACGTAGGCTGGAGCGGCTAGGAACCCCTGAAATCAGGACAATTTCAGACCAAAATTTTTGTTCGTAAGAAAAGCAATCTGGAATAATTGCATGCCATTTAACAGCGGCTGAGAGTAACTCAAAACTAGTACCTTTTCATTCTAGCTTGTTTTTTTTGCCAGTCAGAGGACATCCCTTATAGCTCAGCTCCCTCGCCCCTGGAATTTAGACATATCTAGTTATACCTTATAATTATTTAATAGTCGGCGCGAAGCAGAGTAGAGAGCTTAAACGTCTTCACTCTGCCTATTTGACACCGACAAGGAACAGGTAGTCTGATAATAGCTAAGATGTATCCCAGAATAAGATGGACAACGGGTGAGCTGTATCCAAATGGAACTCTCTTTCTCGATGTTATCACTTCTCCTTCGCTACCCATATCTAAGAGGCCACTGGATGAGAATTGGTATGTTATCCAGTTGGAAAGGTACCGAATACATAGGCCCAAATATCTGATGCCTATATGGGTAACTTTATTGTTATTGGCATGTAAATTATTTGTGATTTATTGCCTATATGAAAAGGCTTAACATGAAAAGTCCCATGGTTCGAGTTTTGGTCGGTTTTAACTGGTTAGAGTCACGGTTTTGGGCAAAGGTATTTTGTTCGGCTTTTCACCAAACCCGAAACTATCAGACTAGTCCGTACACCACCAGGCGGCCGGCGGATGACGACTATGTCTCACACAGTCAGCGTGCTCACTGCTGACGTCCCGCTCTGCCTGTCCTCAGCAACATGTTGACTGCTGATGTCCCACCCTGCCTGTCCTCAGCAACGTGCTGACTGCTGATGTCCCGCCCTGCCTGTCCTCAGCAACGTGCTGACTTCTGACGTCCCACCCTGCCTGTCCTCAGCAACGTGTTGACTGCTGACGTCCCACCCTGTCTGTCCTCAGCAACGTGCTGACTGCTGACGTCCCACCCTGTCTGTCCTCAGCAACGTGCTGACTGCTGATGTCCCACCCTGTCTGTCCTCAGCAACGGAAGCACTGCATTCTGGACGTTAGTGGCAACGCCATCAAGAGGTTACACGCGGCTCAGCTGTATCCCATCGCCATATTCATCCGACCACGGTCATCCGAACAAACTATGTGAGTCGCAACTGTATTGCATTGCCCTACTCATCCGACCACGGTCATCCCAACAGCCACGTGGTTGTCTCCTCCTATGTTCCAATGCAACAATCTCCTATGTTTGAGTGAGTGCATATCTAATGCCGTAAGCCTGTCCTCATATTCTAAATTGCATAGTATGTTCTAAATATTGGTCACGAAAATATGTTGTATCATGTTATAATTTGCCACAGTTAAGCCTAGCAGTTTTGCGCTGCATTCTTTCTGGTATATTTATGTTCATTTCTAAGAAATGGTGCCATGTCTGCACACAATATTCCAAGTGGGGTCGCACATAGACTAGGTACAATTTGTTCCTAACTCCCTTGCCCTCATATTGAGCACTCCTATTGAACATTCTAATCACTTTATTTCTATCTAATTCTTCTCTTTATTTATTATATTTCTATATATTTCATTTAAGAGTTAATTGGTCTTTCTCTGATTCAAGGTATAGTGACACTAGCACTTCAATCTGTCTCCTCTTCAAGGACATTCAGTTCCCGACAATGACAATGACAGCTTTAATTGTATTATTAGGGACCAGAAGCGAACATGCCGACCGATGCGCCTCTAGCGGAGACGTCTGAGACTACAGGATTGGTGTTGAAACACTTTAAAGATGAATATGGGCACAATATCAATAATAAGTAGATGAGCACAGTATATTGATGGGCTCCGTGTTCATTGACTGAAATTTGAACATGTCCTGCACCTTGCAATGCACCATAGGTGCACCTGGGTTTAACAAACGACGCATCATTTTGGAGGTGGATCTTTACCAACACCGCTAACCGTCTTTATGAAGTCATTGGCGCACATCCCCAAGCGGTGCACCATTGTGTGCAAATAGTGATTGTGATTGAATGCGTTGCCCAGGTATGCTCCGCGTTCAGTATTCTAATTCATATCCATTGGTTTGTCTTGAGTTTTCAGCACAACCGGGCCCGTTCACGAAAGCATAGCGTCTTTTTCGAGTTCAACGTCACACATTTTCAAAGTCATGGAATTGTTAGCATATCATCTGAAAAACCCAGTAAGGATACAGCAAGGAGTATTCCTGTGCAAGGACAAAGGAACAAAATATGGAGATTTTACACGTTACACCGTCCTCAGATATCCAGTGGCGGATTCAGCGGGGTGGGGTGTTGCTTCAGTACAGAGTGCAGTAAAGTAAGGATCAGTGCTGGATATGTTGTCTCATAGTGCTGGTCTCTCAGCAGGCACGTGTTACTCTGGCGGTTTTCGGAGCCGCCGAATTTCCCTGCTGACCAAATGGCTGCGTCCGGCTGGTGTTCAATTATGGCCGTGGCCACTGAATTTTGTATCATATTGGCAAATATCTTTGTTTTCAGTGAGTGGAATAAACGACTGACCGAAGACCAGGCGAAGAAAGCGTTCGAAAAGAGTCGAATGCTTGAGGCAGAGTTCACTGAATATTTCACGGGTGAGGAACTCAGTGCTCTCTCTCGAGTTGATAGGCGATGGCGCGATGTAATAATTCAGCCGTAATCACGTACCAAGTGGAGCGCAACAGGCGAACCAAATTGTATATCTCAATTCATGCAACAGTGAATTGATGTGAGAAGATATCGTGCAATAGTAAGCCACCGACCTTACCAATTTGGTGTCAGCATGTCGATGGTGCCAATTAGCGTCAACATATCGATGACCACTTCCCCATTGCCTGGATGTGTCATTAGAGGTTGTGTTTCTTCACGCATTGGCCCTCCGTGGTACATGCCATGGGCTGTCCACTTCCACCATGCTTAGCTGTCACAGTGGAACCAAATGTGGCTGTCACTAGTCACCACCAGTGACCAATAATTGGTGAGCCAAAAGCTGCTGACCTGTGGCTTTCTTCGGCAGCTATCGTGACAGGTGACACTCCAGAAGAGATACACGAAAAGATCAAGGACATCATCCGTGAGCAGGGTACCAACCGGATCTGGATCCCATCCGGCGAGAAGCTGTGAGCTTGGCTGGGTGGCGCCGCTGCTGCTGTGGTCTCGCTGGGCCAGACCTAACCGATTGCCCTCCCCACGTGCTCGGACCTCCCAGCCGAGCTGACGCCAGGACTGGTGCCGCTCCGTGTCACGTGGGCAGCACCAGCGCCGCATCTGGTGCCTCCCCACGTGCTCGGACCCCCAGCCTAGCTGTCGCCAGGACTGGTGCCGCCCCGTGTCACGTAGGGCAGCACCAGCGCCGCCTCTGGTGCTGCTGCCCCACGTGCTCGGACCCCCAGCCGAGCTGTCGCCAGGACTGGTGCCGCTCCGTGTCACGTGAGCAGCATCAGTAGCGCCGCTCTGTTGCCAGTTCAGGTGTGACCGCGGGTGTCAGCAGAGCTGTCGCCAGGACTAGTGTCGGCCCGTGTCACGGGGGCAGCACCAATAGCCCCGCTCAGGTGTGACCGCGGGTGTCAGCAGAGCTGTCGCCAGGACTAGTGTCGGCCCGTGTCACGTGGGCAGCACCAATAGCCCCGCTCAGGTGTGACCGCGGGTGTCAGCAGAGCTGTCGCCAGGACTAGTGTCGGCCCGTGTCACGGGGGCAGCACCAATAGCCCCGCTCAGGTGTGACCGCGGGTGCCAGTCGAGCTGTCGCCAGGACTAGTGTCGGCCCGTGTCACGTGGGCAGCACCAGTGGCGTCGCTCTAATGGCTCAGGTGTGACCGCGGGCGCTATTGTGATGCCAGTGCTCTCATTTGACTTGGCTGGACTTGAATTGATCCTCAGGCCGGTGCTCCGACGGCTGGGCTGTGACCTCAGATGTGCGCGTACGTGGGTGGGGTCGCCCTGTTCCTACCTCTGCTGGCGCCTACCCACTCCCGTTCTCCGCGTTGTGACTGTTGCCGTGTCCGCAAAGTCAGTGTCGGACCCGTTGTTTGCTCGTTATGTTACAATATGTTAAAATAACATCCTCACTCTCACGTTGATCATTGGTTAGTGTCGATAGTTGCGCATTCATTTGTAGTTAGTGTTATTTTATTGATCATGTGCTGTGTGCTTGTCTGTCAGAGTCAGAGTCAGAGTCATGTCTGATGTCCTGTCGACCAGTGTGACAGACCACGGGCGGATCCAAGGCCTTCCCAGTTTTCAGAACATTCAAATGTGCGGAAGCATGATTTATTTTTAACCATTTGGACATTTACCCCCCTCCACTCTTCAGCAAGATCGAGCGGCTAGGTTCGTCAGTGGGACGACCACGTGCTGTTCGATTGGTCACGTCGGACAGCTATTTTTGTGTTGCATTGGCCAATGTCGGACAGTCATGTGTTGGGACTTAGCGTCACACAGCTAAGTACCCTGTCTGATAGTCGGTGGCAAGCAGTCATGCGTTGTAGAATGCATTGTATTCTCGCCCACCCAACACTGAAAGGAACTGTGTCAAATCTCAGTGTTATTCGTTTTTGACTATGTGTAAATACATTTGTCTTTGAAAGTTCTAGTGTGGCCGCCGACCGCCTCTCCCGATGTGCCGCGGCAGTGCGTGTGGCGCGTCACAACAGGCATTGCGCTACCTCGCTGTTGTATTCTCGTGACCGCCGGTACGGTTGCATGGCTGTTAGTGTTGCACATGATTCCATTTTAAGTAATCAAGTTATAGTTCTCCGAAAGAGCTCAGTTCCTTCGGCGCGTGTGATGACTTCTGTATGCATTTATGTATTTAGATTCATATACAATGAACGCTGAAGCATGAATCCTGCTATGAGATAACAGGTTGCGTCACGGGGGTCAAGGGTTCCTTCATCCTAAACATATCGGCAATGTTGGAGCACGTCTGCCGTAGGTATTCACTGGTCACGAATTATCGTGTCTCCTGATCGGGCCCAGCAGTCTCCAGTGTCGCGTGGTCACTGCTGGTCGTCGCACACGTCTGTGATGTGAAACTGAGCCTCCGGCCCCGGCGTTGACGAGCTGAAGTGCGCCGTGCGGTCCTCCACGCACAGGTACTCGCCAATGTGGCCAGCTGTCGACACACGGATGCGGGTCACCAGCCAGTGGCGCCCGCGGTAGCCACACACGGTAGCCACTCGGAGATAGACACGCACGGTAGCCAGCTCGCAGCAACGGGGTAGAGTGCGTGGGTCCTTAGCGCGATTGGTAGTCATAGTAATGTTCACGATCGGTACAATCGAATGTTTTGATGCAGCACACTTATTCCATCCAACACACATGCGGAGGACGTCGGCCCTCGCATGTTTTAGCAACTCGTTACTGACATTTAGACAAACCTTTAGTGGTCTCGAGCGAGACAGCGCCACTCGTGCCGACTGGTCGACAGAAGAGACACCTGGCGTCACAAACTGCAACCTTCTCCCCGACGTGGCCCCAGCCTTTCTGATGGAGAAGTGGACAAGTTGTCTCATATTTATGGAGCAAGGGTTCGGTAGTCGGGGTTGGGGGCAGAGGGAGCAGCGGCTCCCAAGCTTTGGACGAGCTTGGCATTGACCGAGTGTTGCATGGAAAGAATGACCTGCACATTTTTGTCGACACAAACTTAGTCCGAATGCTTGCTAGAGTGGTTCGCTAGACCGGAATCCTATGCAACACAGAGTTCCTTGTGCGAATCCATTTCCCATCAACCAATCTGTGATTTCCGCTTCAGCGGCAGAATTTTCACAGAGAATCGCGTGCCGTCAATGCATCGACACGACCGCCCCGATACTGTCCCTGGCCTAATCGGGCCAACCAGCCCTCAGCAGAGTACCAGGATACCAGCATAGTCGGTGATACGACAATGCTGCTCTACAGTGGATTAAAAGTGCAAAGCAGTTCTACCATAACCATCCAAATCGCCGCCACCAAAGATATCGCATGCAGCCTAATAGGTTATCCGGTGGTCACCTGGCCCTGTCTCGCTCAAAGCTCGTCCCCCATGGTAGGATTCATAGCTGGTTATACATTGCTTCACGGATGGGAAGTAATTCCCTTCTGTTAATGCCTGGCATTTCCTCCATCAAGTTTGATCGAGACATATCTGGCGGTCTCTGAACGTCGAGGTGTGTGCTGTGCTTCAGGTGTGGCTGGAGTCTGCGACGGCAGGGACTGGGTTGCCAGAGGTGTGGGCGGTGCTTCAGGCATGGCTGGAATCTGATACGGCAGGGGCCGGACTATCAGAGGTGTGGACGGTGCCTCAGGCGAGGCTGGAGTCTGACCGGGCCGGGTTGCCAGAGGTGTGGGCGGTGCTTCAGGTGTGGCTGGAGTCTGAGTCGGCAGGGGCCTGGCTACCAGAGGTGTGGGCGGCGCCTCAGGCGAGGCTGGAGTCTGACCGAGACGGCCGGGGCCGGGTTGCCGGAGCTGCTGACGAACTGTCCATCGGGTGTCTGTAGTATGTAGACCACTACAGAGAACGGGTCGTCCGTGCAGTACTCGTGCAGCCGGAACTGGGTGGCGTCGCCTGAGCACACAGGAGCGCACACTAGTTCCCACCAACAGACGGGTACCCAGTCATCCGTATGAAGATCACTAACTGTCAATTGATAGTGGAAGCATTTATGTATATATGTGCATATATATATATATATATATATAGACGTGTGAGTGTGTGTTTGTGTACCGAACACAATTTTTGGAGACGCGCATTTTTACGAAATATTCGTGGAACGCCTGGGGTAAAATTATTAAAGTCACCAACGCTATTGCTCCGCCCTACCTGGCCGACACCCGCGGAACAAAACCGCGACACAAGTAACGCATGGGGTGTATGTTTAGTAACATGGATCCTGAGTGAACAGCCTGTATCTCCACCGGAGCCCGCAGTCATCGGCACGTGTTATGGCAATGCATTTTTGTGGTGATGCTACACACACACACACACACACGCGCGCGCACACAATACACACACACGCGCGCACACAACACACACACATATATATATATATATATATTTTTTTTTTTTTTTTTTTTTATATATTACAGAGAAAGAGGAAAGAGGGCAGGCACTTCGTGGAGAGAAATGAATAGGAAAGACATGGCTAGGGAGGCAGAAGACTGGGATTCCTAAGCACAGGCGCAACCAGAGGGTGACCAAAGTGTTCTTGGCCGACCCTCGAATGTTTGACCTATTTAATGTAAATTTAGCCTGATGCTGCATTTGTTATCAAAATGATACTTGCTACTGTTGGTCTGTCGAAAGTAGTGATTTTGATGAATGTGCATGTGCATATTTATTGCGATTATCGGCTCCCTCCAAAGCATGTATTTGTTTTTTGTTTTTTTTTTAAGTATTTTGACTCTTAGGCGATGTGATAGTCCAGCAGGCCTCGCGTTCGCTTCACCCCGGCTGTCCAACACAGATCGTCTACTGCACGGTATATTGTGCAAGTAATATTAGTCAACACGGCAGCTCGCGTAAGTGTACGAATTCAGCGTTCAGGCAAGGGTTCTCAGAGGCAGGCCGCTAACCGAAAATATTTGTAGTTGCCGATCCGAAAGTAAGTGCCGAGCACGGGGAAGGGCGTGTATTCGCAGTAGTCAGCGACCGAACGAACCGACACGACTGACGAGAGAGGCTCACCGTAATCAGACCACGAGCACCGGCCACGCATCCCCTCGAATTACCGGATCGTCACTGGCGCGCGCCGCCGACCCAGCCGCCCTCAACAACAGACCGCGCTGCCAAACTGCTGGAGCATCGCCCCGGGCTCAGGACAGCTGACGGCGCCGGGTGCCACTTGACATTGCTGACGGCGCCGGGTGCGGCCATGCATACCAGCATGGCCGCTCACTACAATATTATAAGTCCCGAAATTCACGCGTCACTCGGCAGTCACTCAACAGACACACGCAGCAGCCACCCGCAGACTCGCGTCGCTCAACAGTCACAGTCCAGACCCATCTGATACATCGGGGGTAGTTCGGCGGGGACGTGGCGGCCGACTAGCTGCTTCTCGGCAGCAGACCGCGGGCCATCGGCTCGGCATTGTCTCGAGAGTGATTAGGTCAGCAGTACGGTGGCGGCGACAGCGTCGGCCGCCGGAAGGACCGTTACGGCTCGCGTTACAGTGGGGCGGTAGACCGACTGGCTTACGGGGTTACAGCATTTACAGTTACAGGACAGCATTATAGTACTATGCCAATATCTCCATTTGATGGCGAAAACAGTGTATCTATAGAAACTTTGTTACATATTGGTTCGTGATTTTACGCTAGGACCTTTCTCAGTAATAGTTCTCTTGGTGCATCCCTGGATACTGATAGGTAAATAGAGATAGAGAGGGAGATATACCGAGCCAATAAAGTCGAACGTCTAAATGACTTGTGAATTTCGTCTGCTTCAACGACGAAGTTTGCGTGGGAAGCATTGACGGTAGCGTTACTTTGTTCCTAGTTCTACAGCGCTACTTGCGTCACTTTGTTCCTTTGCTGCAACGTTACTGCGATCATCGAAAGCCCTGGCCAATATTAAGTGAAGCTCAACCCGAAGCATGATTGGTTATCAGAATCGACGGGCGCTTGTTTAATTCGAGTGGCTCGGTCTCCCTGACGTCAGAAGCGGCTCCTATCGGAGTTAGTTGGTAGCGTGTCCCGGTGAGGGCCAATTAACTCTCACCTCGGTCGTCGCGCGTGCACATTCGACTGCGCCCCGCCAACAGTGACGTCACAGCCAGCCACGCTGACGTCGAGGCATGGCTGATCCACACGCGCCGCCAGCACTTGAAGGCCAGGCGGACATGGCAGGCTGTCCTCGTGGTGACCTCTGAGAAGACTACCTCTGCGGACGGGTCAGACACCGTGCGCGATGACGCCACTGGGAACACCGGGTGATCCTGGCAAAGTTTGGCCAGCCCATCACAAGACCCCATAAGACTAAGACGTGGACGTGGGTCGCAGGTAAGTGTAGTCAGAGGGATCAAGTCGATCCGCTTACTTGAAGATACATGGCGGAAATGCACGTTCTGCATACCATCTGCCACTTCCCAAGGGCTGACCGTGCCACAGGGCGCAACTTCACACGACATCAACTGGTCATATTCCTGAGCTCTTCCTCATTGTGTTTGGCAGAGAACATTCGCCGGAACCTAAATGCAGCGCGATGCTGCTGCCAAATAGGAACATGCATAATTTCAGGGTGCTAAAGGTGCTGAGTACATCCACAACGAACAAACTGTCTGTGCCTGCCTACGAACGCTTATATTAATAAAAACGTAAGATAGGAAACAAAATGGTGAGGCTCATGTGTGATGATGAGGTATTTATCAGTTACGTCTTCTGCTTCGGTGGTACGAGAGGTGTCCGCGGAGGAGACGGAGGAATGCGCTCCTTGGCTCGCTCTTGCTGCTCGGTCTGGGAGTCCTCTCCACCAGCTGTAACCGACACACAGGCGTGTCATGTCAACATCATGCCGACATCATGCCGAAGCTATGCCGGTGCTATGCCGGCGCTATTCCGGTGTTATATCGGTGCTACACCAGCATCATGTCGCGTCATGTCGACGACATGCCAGTGTTATGTCGACGTCATGTCCATATTATGTCGGTGTCATGCCTGTGTCATGTCGATTGGCGGCGTTATATCGACGTTATGTCGGTGTAATGTCAGCGACATGTCGGCGTTATGTCGGTGCTATGCCATCATCATCCGGGCGTCATGTTGACATCATTTTGAAGTTATGTCGGTGCCATGTTGGCGCCATGTCGACGACATGCCAGTGTCATGTCGGCGCCATGTCTGTGTCCTGTCGATTGGCAGTGTTATGTCGGCGACATGTCGGCATTACGTTGGTACTATGCTATAATCACCTGGGCGTCATGTTGGCGTTATGTCATTGCTATATCGGCATCATGTTGGTGTTACGTTGACATAATGCCGGCGATATGTCGGCGTTATGTCGGTGCTATGCTATCATCATCTGGGCGTCATGTCGGCATCATTTTGAAGTTATGTCGGTGTCATGTTGGCGTCATGTCGACGACATGTCAATGTTATTTCGATGTTATGTTGGTGTCATGTTGGCGCCATGTCTGTGTCATGTCGATCGGCGGCGTTATGTCGACGCTTTGTCGGGGTCATGTCGGCGTTATGTTAGTGCTATGCCATAATCACCTGGGCGTCATGTCGGCATCATGTTGGCGTTATGTCATTGCTATATCAGCATCATGTTGGTGTTACGTTGGCATTATGCCGGCGATATGTCGGCAACATGTCGGCGTTATGTCGGCGTTATGTCGCCGTTATGCCAGTGTTGTGTCGGATCCTACAGCGGAGCAGAGCACGTCAAGACTGGGTGCATACAGGTGGGATACTACCAGCAAGGCTGCTGTTGGAGATTGTACGGCGAGTACTGGAGAAAGTGGCGTTGTTGAATGGGTTCAACAATGTAAACTTGACAACACTGGTGTTGGATGGGCCAAAGGTGATGTTGCAACACCTGCAATACTTGAAGTGTTCTACCACAAGTCGACTGGCGCTCAATGCCCTCATCTTTCCGATTGAGATGAAAATTGTTGCGAAGGGTTATCATGGGCGGTAAGCAGGCTTAGCACAATGTTTGACTTGTCCGATCAACGGTTTGATATTCATAGCCTCCGGCAATTTCGGATCACTACAATACGAAGGTATCTTTTAATGCTGATTGCTCATCTAAGATGTGTCTTAACGTGGAAAATTAGCACATGGTTGGACTCACAAAGGCCACAAATTATATTTCGAGCATTTGTATTAACTCGCCTAATCTAAGAACACAACTAATTGACTTGGGATCAGATCAACTCGTGCAGGACTTCTTCCTTGAAAAATATTCTGCCTATTGGGCTTAAAATTGACTTGGATCTTCTTACTTTGCATGCAAAAAACTGATTACTTGAAGTGTTCTTCTTCAATGTTTGTTATTGGTGTCATGTTAGCAATCTATTTTTATTTTGGCATCGATTTTGGCTTCTTCATTCAGATTGCATAACAGTGATAAAGGAAGAGTGCATAACGCGTGGGCATATGCGACAATGATGATCAGCTGTAGAACTCAGCTCTCCGAAACATTTTACCTTCGTGGTCATTAGCGTCTGTTGAATTTCAATTGTTGAATTTTAATCCTCGCCAGGTTAGGAAGTGCTCTCCCCCTTCCCCCTCCCGCCTCATTTTTTGGGAATAGCGGCCGAATGAGTCCACGCAGATATACGAATCTCATAGTATCTTCTTATACATCTGCTTTGCATATCTCGTACACATTTCAGGTCCATGTCATCATAGGTCATTGACCTGAGACGGGCCAAAGTTAGGGAATGATCCAAATCTCCAAAATACCGCCATTCAGAGTAGTTCCCACATATCGTCACCGAATGAAGATCGTGACGTTCTTTGATCAAAACAAATAACTCTGCTCTTTTGAACTTCTAACTAAGGTCCAGGTTACTGATCTGATGCTATGTCAATTTACATGTTTTGTTACCGTTTGAGTGGGAAAAACTGAAATTGTGGTTATGTTTCACGTCGAAAATGATAACGAGCATGCAATAAGCATCGTGGTTAATAGTATGTCAAAGGTTAATAGGATGTAGTCAGGTCAAGTAGCATGCAGATTCTACACAACACAATTTGAAGCAGAATGTTGCTGTTCCTCATGAAGTGAAATCTGAATTCGGTATCGGCGCCACCTACATCGTGCGACATGATATTGGACTGCCAACAAATGGCCTGAGCGGAACTGACCTCGTGTGATCCAGCCTTGTTTGACCTTATTTGACCTGTGCATGAACTTAGTTTCCAAGCAGTGTTCACCAAAGTGAAGCCTGTAGTAGTCGTCTAATAATCCAAATATTATCCCAGCATGGCCTTAGGCCAGGTCACAAGGTCAGAAGCTGGGCAGTTTACAAAGATGCTTCAACATTATGTGAGCTCTTCCAGGGAACAAAATTGCATGCTGCAAAAGTAATGTGCCATGGGTATTAAATCATTGACCTGAACATACCACGTGACCTGACCTTACCTTAGGATTTTCGGATATAATGCATTTGTACACATTTGGCTTCAATGGTTTTGTTGAAACTACTGAGATATATATTCATGCATATATATATACATATATATATATATATATATATATATATATATATATATATATATATATATATATATATATATCAGCAAATGTTGCGATCAGATTACCTTTAATGCACCTTTCATTGAATAATGCAACATACTTTGTGTTGATATGCTTTTTTGAGAGGCTGCTCAAGTCGTCTGATGACAGTCCGTTCTTGTGCGGAAGCTGCATGTAAAATTGTGCCTACATTCTTGCATTCACGCAACGTTTCGTTAGGACATCTAACCTCTTCAGACATACGGATAAGACACAATATAGGAACATAATACATTCGTAAGCGTCACGATTTTATGTGATGTGCGCGTTAGCAATGAACATTTTATCTTGCTTTTCTCTACCACAAACGTCATTCTCATATATTGGTACTTCTGAGATAGCAATGCTTTCAACAGTAATATAGTAAATGGTCATGCTGTGCACTTTCTCAGTTATATACACATAAACACTGATGAACAAATATAGATGCACACTATCACTCGAGTTTCCAAGAGCACAGACAGTACATAGCTAGTAACAGTCCTATGTCCTTGGGGGGAGTGGTTGACCATCATAAAGAGACAGCGTGTCCCTCATGCTCAGCTGCCGATTAATGATCGGATTCTTTTCACGGATGAAAGCTGCCTCTAAGATCTTTAGCTTTGGTATTCTGCGACATTGGGTCAATATGCTGGTGTTAATGATCATTATGGATCTGGTAAGCTTTGTGTTGTGCATCGATATGGCGTGCTGTCGTAGTGTCCCTTCTTGAGGGTGCATAGAGATGCGTATAGATAGGTTGGTGGTGGTGTGTCCAATGTAGGATGAGGCTGGGCTGCGTGCACAGTCGCCAATAGGGCATCGGAACTCACACACTACATTGGTTGTAGTGAGCATGCTTCTATCTTTAGTCATGTTGTTGCACATGATGAGATCAGAGACTCGTGGACATCGGTAATGAATTGTGAGGTTTATTTTACTATGTGGTGTAGTGGGGACACAATTTCTAGCGATGATGGTACGCTATACTTGTTCGTCTGTTTTGCACGCGGTTGACATATGACCCTGATATAACAGCTGTATCTGTTTCCCTTTAGCATTGTCCGAGTGCTGTCCAAGTGGTGACTAGAAGTGCTATGCAATTGTAGCCGAATCTGGTGGTCAATATCACTCATTGCGTAGTTGTTATTTGCCAGAATGTGCTTTATACGATGTATTTTTTTATGGATCAGTGGCCATGTAGAGCAGTGTTTTAGTACCCGGTGTATGAATTCTCGGACTACGCTTTCCTGGTGTCTGTCTGGACATTCTTTTTTCCACGCCATTCCCCAAAACAAAGGTCATATCACTGGGTTGACCTATAATGACCGTTAACGATCTCAGCAAGGCCGAAACTAAGGAAATATGCTGCGATATGGGCTCTGGGCTATATTGGCATGCCAATGACAATTTCCCTGTGTCTGACATGCATAGTTTTGATCCTAGTTTTCAAGCTTGATTTTGACCCGAACTGTCCTACCCTTCCTTGAACCTATCTACTATGATCATTATTACAGTTGTATATGTTAGTTCTTGAAAACTAATACCGAAAGAAAAGAAGTTTGGCCTGTTTATAAGCATTTTCAGGAAGCTAAGTCGAATTAATTAAAATCCCATTATGACCTAATATGGCGCCTGGTGACCTCAGTATCGGTCTAGGTGCAAATGGCTTGCTTCCGGCTCTCCATGACCAGAGCGTTCTAACGGTGTTTTGCGTTCTATCCTAACTTACGTAGATACGACGTTAGGGCTAATGAAAATTAGCTCCGCATCACTTGAGGCTACGACAATGAATGAATGTAGATGAAGCAAAAGCAGTGTCCCTTTGAGCACTTCATACCGAATTGCATATATATATATATATATATACTAAAGCATATCGGCCGAAATTTAATGCTCGTCAGAATACTGATGATGTATGTCTACCGATGATAATCCCGGGGCCGCTCGGCTACACAGGCCGGCACGCTGGCAGACATTAAGTACGCGCGTGCAGTACCACTGCGGTCGTTGGCCAGCGAGCCGCAGGGGCGCGTCGTCTCACCATTGAGAAGGGCTGCCAGGCGGTGTCCCTGGCCGCCCGCCGGGCGTGCGGTGTCCTGGTGGGCGCCAGCGGGATGGAGAGGAAGAAGGAGGCGAGGGTCGGGTGTGGCCAGCCGGTCACGGCCACTCCGTTGACCTCCAGAAGTCTGTCGCGAGATCTACCGGCACAGTTCAGCCACGTCTCCAGCCACGTCTTCAGTCACGTGTTCCGTTGACCTGCAGGCTACAGTTTACGACGGTTCAAGCTTCGACGGCAACACTGGGTGCAGACTTCCATGGCAGCATCGCCTTCCAACGATGCAGCAAGTTAGCGTATCATAAGCCGCTGCGATGGGCTTAAATGCACGTGCATTAAGCTTTACATTGCGGCGGCAGAATATCAGCTCATCTTTCATTTTCTATTTCGAAGTAAATATCTTCTCTTAACGCAGGCAAAAAACATTTTCAATTTCTGAGGAACCTCTAAGAAGCTACAAGTACAAACAAAATCCACCGGCGCTAGTGGTCGCCACTTGTTGCAAGAGACCATTGCTGTGTATATGCATAGATACGCTTCTCTAAGTGCTACATTTATCCTCCAACTTCGTAGGACTTTCCAACTTTCCAACCGGGAAGCTAATACTGCTCTGATTATCATTGATTTCTTACATTGCTTACACGTCATAGGCCAGCTTTATCACACACAACTGGACGGTTGATATAGCGACGCGCGAGTATGCGTTCTGCCACGCGGCTGTTCCACAGAGAGCTGAGCCCACCTCAATCTGTCTTGGTCAGTGTCCAGTGGGCCGGACCGGTGGCTGACCTGAGCTGACCTCGACCTGTCTGGGTCGGCGGCCAGCGTGCCGGGACGGCGACTGACCTGAGCTGACCTCGACCTCTTTTGGTCAGCGGCTAGCGTGCCGGACCAGTGGCTGACCTGAGCTGACCTCGACCTGTCTGGGTCAGCACCCAGCGTGCCGGGACGGCGGCTGACCTGAGCTGCAGCTGACCAGAGCTGATCAGCGAGTCCACTTTGTACACCAGGTGCTGGTTGGCGGCATCAGAGGAGATGAACAGGCCCAGACCCAGCGCCCGGTCCAGCTCCCCGCAGTGGGCCGGGTCTGTCAGACGCACCTCCCACACGGTCTTGCCTCGGATCCGAATCTGCGTGAGTGATCCGGATCTACGTGAGTGATCCGAATCTGCGTGAGTGAGAGATAGCGTGCTTAGAGGCGTGTCAGACCATAGCCGTCGCTTGCGCCGCCTTTAATGCGAGTGTGCGTTTCAAGCAGGGTGAAAGCCAATTCGCATATACGTTGAGGGAGAATTACGTCATGGTGCTCCAGCGCGTCAAGGTGCTAAGGGCGAGGGAGAGAAGACGGTGTTGAGGCGGTCTTGATAACTTAGGTCAGCTTACTTTAATCCTCTGACTGATAGCTTGTATTTGGGGCGAGGAGCTGGGAACATTACGGTTATTTTGCCATGGTTCCGGCATTAGCTTACTCCTATCGAAAAGTAGCTAGGTATTCTTACCGTGCGGAAAAGGAGGTAATTTCCCACACTGCCTGCGGGCTGCCACATGTTAGTAGCATACATTCTGCTGGGGGGGGGGGGGCATGTGGGACTGTGTGTAAGGTTGGTACGATGATTTGTAAATCGGCTCATCTACGTCCGATGGTACATACCACGAGGTAGTGATTTACATTACATGTTATTATAGTTATTATAAGTCAGCTCATCTACGTCCGACGAAACCATCAGGTAGCCATTTATTTAAAGTGCCAAATTAATCAGCACATATGCCTCCAATGCTATCATTGAATAGCTATTTACGTTATTACCATAAGAAATTGTGCGGGCTTGCAGTTTGTGTGTCAGTTGCGTCAGTTGAGTGATGTCTACACTGTTCCTGTTCGCTTTGTGGCGTAAAGCCAAACAAGGCAGCAGGACCTGATGGAATGTATGCTAGGGTATTGCGGGAAGCTGAAAAGGAACTGGCAATTCCACTTAGTATAATATTTTGTAGATCAGTTTCACAAAATGAAATCCCAACAGATTGGAAAAAGGCAAATGTAGTTCCTATTTTCAAGAAAAGGGAAAGGGGGGAAGTTGAAAACCATAGGCCAGTAAGCCTCACATCCCTAGTCTGCAAGGTACTCGAATCAATTATCAAGGATAGAATAGTTAGTTTTCTGGAAGGAAACAGATTGATTCAAAATACTCAACATGGGTTTGGTTGGTTATTGGTTGGTTATTGGTTTTTACGACACGTCGACCGTTGAGTCATATAGCGTCGCCAATCTCTCACGCCGATTGGTCGCGGGCGAAGAGTAGCGACGGGTGAGACTCGAACCCACAATCTTTCGATTGTGAAACGAGCATCTTACCCCTAGACCAATCGTCCCCACTCAACATGGGTTTAGAAAAGGGCGATCTTGTCTCACAAATCTCTTGGACTTTTTGAATTTTGCTACAGAACAATTTAATTAGGGAAATCAGGTTGATGTAGCATATCTTGACTTTAGTCAGGCCTTTGACAAGGTACCGCATAAACGTTTAATGATGCAACTTCAGGGCCATGGTATTGCAGGTAGCATCCTAAAATGGATAGATAGAGTTGTGGCTTTCAGATAGACAGCAGAGAATGAAGATAAATGGTACAAAGTCATCATGGCAAAATGTTCTTAGTGGAGTCCCCCAGGGGTCATTACTGGGGCCACTATTGTTCATTATATTTGTAAATAACATTGAAAGTGGCCTGAGCAGTAAGGTTTTGAAATTTGCGGATGATTTGAAGGTCTTTTGGGCAATAACAGGACACAATGAGCAGGTCTTGCTGCAGAAAGACTTACACGAGCTTGTGAAGTGGTCCGAAAAATGGCAAATTAAATTTAGTTTTGATAAGTGCAAAATCATGCATGTAGGTAGAGAGCATATGAAGGCTCCATACTTGATGGGTGGCCAAGTACTATCTGTGACTCAGCAGGAGAAGGACTTAGGTGTTATTCTGAACACAAAATTGTGGGCATCCAAACAGGCCAAAGAAGCCAGGAAGAAGGCACTAAGAATGCTTGGGCAATAAATAGAAACGTATCATACAAAAGTGAAGAAGTCATCAGGAAGCTTTGCTGTGCATATGTCAGGCCACATTTGGAATACTGTGTCCAAGCTTGGTCCCCTAGTTATGAAAAAGATTGCAGATTGTTGGCTTTTAGAGAGAGTACAAAAGAGGGCAACAAAATGGTTAATGGTATAAGCAATCTGGCATATGAGGAAAGATTGAAGAAATTGAATATGTTTTCACTTAGATATAGAAGGCTGACAGGAGATCTCATCGAGGTCTTTAAATTTGTTCATGGTCAAGAACAGGGATATCTCAGGGAAATGTTTGAATTTAACATAAATGATGCAATTAAAGGTCATCAATTCAAAATTAAAGTTAATCACAGCAGGACAAGGTTAAGACAGTCTCTCTTCACCAACAGGGTAGCAGAACATTGGAACCAGCTGCCAGAAACCATTGTCAATAGCAGCACACTGAACATCTTTGAAAACAGCATAGACACTCATTATAAGAAAAGAGGGCTTGCTTTTCGGTATTCCAGGGAGGGCTGATCGACGGATTTGGTGGGCAACTGGTTCAGTGTCCAGAGTGCAACCAAGAAGGGCCCTCGTGGCTCATAGTTGCACTGATCTTTTATGTCTAAAGATAGCAAAACAGTAATTAGCAAAAAGTCCGGGTGCTTGTCATCCAGCAAAGAGGAAAGCGAAATGGTGATGCCCCTATTTGGCAGTCCTTAGTTAGACATAAAAGCTACATAAAAGCTATAAAAGTGTAGAGTTGGTCGTCCTTGAGAATAAAAGCTACTACAGTCCAGCAGGATGTGACCTATGCTTAATGTGGCGTTGCAGATCTGGCAATGCGGCGTTGTAGGCTGATCGTCCTCTAGCTTAGGTTGTGTTGGTTTAGTGCGGCCAGCTCTACGTCTTGTGAGATTGACCTCCGTTTGACGGTGGGATCGACTTGATGTGCTATATGTACCTCACGCTTGTCTGATGCTGCATGTGTGGTTCGAGTGGTGAGGTATGACGCTGCGTTGTGTTCATGCGTTCTGGTGATGCTTACGAATGTGGCGCTGTAGGATGACTTTACGGTCGCTACCGAGTATTCCATGTTAGAGTAAGTGGTCCAGCTAGGGCTGGCTTTGCGAGTCGATCTGCTTGCTGATTTCCTAGAATATTTACGTGTCCTGTTTCCAGAGGAAATAAATGTTGTTTACGTCACCGGTCATGGCTTGTTAAATTCGATTAATCATTGGGTGTTGGCAGTTGTGAGTGCTGCTAATTGACTGAGGGACAGCTTTGGAGTATGAACATAATCACTACGGTAGTCAGCTTGCATCTATTTAGAAGGAAGATGGCGACCAGCATGGCCACTTCCTCAGCGGTGAAGATATCAATTTTGTCTGGTGGACACTTGGAAAGCTTGAGGCCTGTTCCGGGGATGCCAATGCATAATATGTCCTCGTGGTTTGATGCATCCGTGAGTGTCGGTGTTTTGTGATTGTTGATATTGTTGCTGGTATTGCTAGTGTTCGTTGAAAGCGCACATAATTTCAGTCGGTGTAATCTGACTTGCTGCCCGAGATGAAGTACTCGTCCGTCGGTTGACCGTGAACCTAGAAGGGCCTCGTGGGCGGCAGTGCTGTAGTCGTGTGCATAGTAAGGTTTAGATTTGAAAGAGCCGTGGCAATTCGGATGCTAAATGGATTTAGTTGGCACCAGACTCGGCTCTTGTATCTGTTAGGCCGAAAGCGCCGCTGTGCCTGATGGCTTTGAGCGGATCTAATTATGGCATGGTAGCGACACAGCTGTTGCGTTTTCCTGGAACGGAGGGTAGGCGTGCCTGCTCCTACTGGTAGGCGAGCTATAGGTGTGCAACCGGCTCCTGTGGTTGCACTGATACGGCTGTTTCTAATGATTTCCAACTTTTTGTTCAGTGTCGGCGAAATGGTGTTAAAGATGATGCTGTTGCATTCCAGGATGAGTCGAACATTTGCAAAGTCGCAATACCGTTTTCCTGTCGCCGTCCCAGTGTGTGCCTGCTAGTGTGTATCGCTTTCCTGTCGCCGTCCCAGTGTGTGCCTGCTGGTGCACCGCAGAGGATGCTGCGCGTCGCGCATCTCTTTGCGATGTCAGTGATATGTGTGTTGAAGCTAAGTCTCTGATCCGAATGTACTTTCTAAGAACTTGAAGCTTTCCACTTGTTCGATGGCTGTGCTGTCGATGCCAAGTGAAGTTGTGAGTGTGGGGAGGAGACAGCTATGCGTGACGGTGCCAGATGTTTCAGCAGGCAGGGTGAAGCCCACGTTTTGCACCACTTTGCAATGCAATCTAGAGCATTTTTAATGGTTTCAGCTTTTAGGAAGCACCGTGTTGTCTAAATGGCTATGTCGTTTGCAAAAAGCAAAGTGCGAAGTCATTTGTCTGTGTCGTCGGCAACCATGTCATTAATCATGATGATGAAGAGGCTCGGCGAGAGTACGTTCCTCTGCGCGGGGCCCTGCTACTGTAATGTGTTGCTTGATGTGACGCTGCCGTATCTGACCTTGAGGGTCCTGTCCTTGAGAAAGTTGAGAGAAAGTGGGCCATGTATCCGCGCAGGCCTAACTCGTGGAGTGTGTGTGTCAGTGCGGACTCGTGTGCTCGGTCGAATGCGGCAGTTCCAACGAAGTATGCAGTTATGTTGTATGTTGTTTGTTTGTTGCTTAGACCACGTTTAATGTCGTGCACTAGCCGAATGAGATTGTTTGTGGTTGATTTTTCACGCTGGAAGCCGCACTGAAAGTCGTCGAGCAGATGGTTGTGTTTCAGGAATGTCGCAGTCATGTGCTGACAATTCGCCCGACCAGCTTACTAGCGTAGCTAGTAAGTGAGATACGCCCATACCCGTTTGAAATGGAATGTCCTTCGTGCGTCTTCGATAATGGGATGACTACGCCTTCCCACCATGTGGTAGGCAAGGAGTGTGAGCATAAATCGCTAATGGCCGTTGGTAGGTACGTTAGTTAGTTTTGCTGAGATGTTTGACAAATTGGTAGCGAAAGTCGCCCGGCCTAATCGACGGGCTTCTACACTTGCTGGTGGCGAGGCTCAATTTGTGCATGGTGAATGGTTGATTAAGTTTTCAGTGTTGTCCGAGTTGAAATGTGTTTTAGCAGAGAGCGTCGGAAAAGCTAGCCATAGTAACATTGTAGGTGTTGTTTGCTTCGACACTGGCGTAGTACACCTTAAAGCAATATATAACCTGCCGTGAGACAGTAATATGCTGTCCTTTCACCGTCGGCTGGGGGAGTGGGCCTGGGGTGAACGCTTCAAGTTGAAGCGATTCATCATGTTCCATATACGCACGACTGGAGAATGTTTATTGAACTGTGACGAGGTTTGCCATGAGTTTTGTTGCGCTGTTTCAGTTATATACCGGCAGTGTTCTTGGGATTCTACCTACTCCAGAAGGTGTGCCTCGTACACGCATCTTCTGTACTGCTCTTGGGCACGGTGACTGCCCTTTGACAGTCCGGTGTTCACCAAGGCGCTGATGCCCTTTCCCGGGTTTGAATTTTTGGGACGGAAGTTTGTGTGGATGAGAATGGTGCAAGATCGGTCGAAGCGCCCTAAAACTCCAGTGACAGCAACCACGACGGCTTTTGCTGTTGAGCCGATGGCTCTGATCATTATTTCGACATTGCAGTTATCTGAACTAACAAGATTAAATCCACGTGTTCGCCGAATTTTGTCCAGTCGACCCTTTTCCAGTTCCAATATGTTGTGTATCATTTGGTGTGGTAGATAGCGCTCGTGCTGAGCCTAACTGATATTGGGTAGTGGTCGCTCAGTACGAAGTCGTCCGAAATTGACCAGTCCAACAGGGACCTATCATCTCAGTCGCTGAGGGTAGCACGTTAAGTCTATAGATGTAATGCGATGTGACATTGGTTCGGCAATGGACAGTATTGGAACTGACTGCTACGCAATTTAAAGAAGCATTTAACTTCACTGGACGATGCGGAATGCTGCTTGCCATCAGGATGGCTACGTCCTATTTTCGAATTGGTCCGTTGCCGTTGTCCACGTGCGAAATATAATATGAAATGCCATTCTAGCTCAAGTCTGAATACCGTAAGTGTGCTTCTTGGAGCGCCGCCATATTAATGGCTTTTGTTATAGAATGATCTTGCAATGTTAAAATGAACGGCGATGACCGACACTCCCCTATTCTACACCCCTTACGGCACCGTCCGGACCACTTCTATCATCTCATCTCTAAAACACCTAAACAGCCGATATCACCTGACGGTGGCAGGCTGGTCAAATTCACTCAACAACAACAACATATAGAATGCCTGACTTGAACTCTTTGAACTTGGGTGGAATGCCGCCGGAAGTTCATTGAAGAAAAAGACCCATTGTCAAACGTGATAGTCTGTGTTGGTCCCAGTATGTGGAAGGGGAAGGGGAGGATCGAATCTGTCGGAATGTGGGAGAGCTATTTGACGAATCCGATAGAGCTGGCCGCCGGATTCTCGTGACATGGACCTTGAAGGTGAGGGCTACCGGGCAACGGGAGAGACCTGCTGGTCTATGAGGCGAGGTGGCGAGACCTGCTGGTCTATCAGGCGTGGTGGCGAGACCTGCCGGTCTATGAGACGGGGTGGCGAGACCTGCTGGTCTATGGGGCGAGTGGCGTCGGTCTGGGTGGAGGCATTGGATGAGGCTTGTGTAGACGATTAGGAGGTAGAGCAAGCTGAGGTGAGAGAGTTGGTTTGGCAGGATATTGACGATCGTCTGGGTGGCGACGGCCGTCGTACTCTGGACAGGTGTGGTGGCCTTGCGGTTAGGCCGGATGGGCGGGTGGGGGACGGGGTTGAAGTGCTGGGAAGGTGGCAACCATCTGCGTACCGCCCCATAGACTACCAAAAACTGCAGTGCGTTCGCACCAGTCGTTTTTTTCATTCATACGGCAAAATTTCCAGGGAGCGGGGTTTCAACCCTCCTTCCCCGGTCCTGCGCGGGTTAATACCAACACAAAGAAAAACATTTAGTCTGTAGCCAACAGAGACAGTCATAATTTTGATCATTGTGACAATGGACTAGTTGCAGGTCGGCAATTTTTTTTGTGTGGACAATTTTTGGTCAATTAGGACATTCTGAAACACATGGGAGCATTTTTTTCTGCATTGGAATGAGCAAAGTTGCCGTATTTTGCTCATATGTATTTCCTCGATCCAGATTGGCTGTGGCTGGATGACGTCACAGTTTGGTACTGGACTCGTCGCCGCCGGCCGGCATTAGCATTTGTGTGTATTTTGCGGCGGGTTGTTGTGTTCCGGCTGTAGAATGGAGAAGAAAGGTGGATATTACCGATATTGTTTCGTTCCTAAGTGCACCAACACAACAATTACTACACCAGAAAAACGGTTTGCCTTTGTTCCTAGTGATTGCAAAAGGAGAAAGCTCTGGTGCAAAGTGGTAAGGAGAAATGACCCGATAAACAAGACAGCATCGTGCTGCGGAGATCATTTTGATGTGAGTATACGGATCTGACTTGACAAAGACATGGGATTGGGTTATTTTCAAAATTATTGACGTCTTCACACTTTCAGAGGCATGTGTAGGCATCGGCTGGCTCCCACCTAAGTACCCTTTTCCTACGTAGTTTGGTGCTCAGCTACTCATGGACTAGACACGAATGTGGCGCAGAAATTCGTACACAGCATAGGCACAATACATAATGGGGAACTGTTTCAGTTTCAAAAGGATATTAAGATTCATGTAGAAAACAGGTAAAATGGGTAGGGGTATTGTATGAGCAGACAGCACACATGTTGCCACATCGGAATAAATTATGATCGGTAAAGAAAAACTCCATCGAACCACCCAGAGTGTAGGAACTATCTTAAACGGTGGGGGGGAGTAGGGGTATGCCATTCTTTTTTCCAATCCCTTTCAGTCAATGTCACAGGTTTAATGTTTAAACACCCCAAAGTCAGGGGGTGCATGCACCTCTACCCCCATTCCTGCATCTATGTTAAGAGGCTGCCCATATATTATGAAACACTGGTACCTAGTTGTGAGGGGCGGGGGGGGGTGGGGGTGGTCGGTGTGTTCTAACATTACATAGGGTGGAGCGGGTTGGGTTCAGCATTACATAGCACTCTGTTTTGTCTTCTTTCTTCTTCTTTTTTTTTTGGGGGGGGGGGTCACAAAAATCTGAAACAATGCAGCAAACTATGTTGGTATTGTGTCAGCAGGCATCACGTGTGCTGCTTTGTTGGCCTAAAAATGTCTGAGATTGGTATAGAAACATAACTTTAGACCTAACCAGGATTCTTACAACCTAGAAAACATGTGGAACCCCAACCTAACTGAATTTACTAACAATAGCGATTACCTATGCATACACCCGTAAGTTTTCAGCATTACACTGATATTTTACCCTTTAAACTAACAAGAATACTGGTGTGCATGTATACGGACTCAAGAAACCTATATTTCGCCAATAAATCCACCGCTAATGGAACATTACCAATCAGCGTCCCCGCGACGCCGCACTAAACCAACGCCACAACGGACCGTAATGGCGGCATTCCCAAACTGTGACGTCATCGGCCAGGGAGTGCCTACGGTCGCAAAACCTTTTCTTTGTAAATTTTGAGAAAACGGTTGTTTGATGAATGGTGATACACCCATTATTGTCCGAATTAGAACTCCCTCTTTCATTTGGTGTATATATCTCACAACCTGCAACTAGTCCAGTGTTCCGCATGGCAGCGGAATTCGTGGAAATTGGCCAAATAATGTTTTCCCTATTGTCCCATTGCAAACTGGCAGGCGCGCCGCCAGTGCTGAAGCCCTGCTCTATCGTTAGCTTGTCTATTTGAGACCGTGGCGACACGCTCGGTCATTTCTAGCCTGATCGTAGCATGAAGTGGCCTTCTTATAGCCCTGTAAATTGACCGTTCATGTTATATAATCAAGATACTTGTCAGAAGCTAGAATCACATTGCCTTACCCCCGGAAGTATGGTCCCAGAGGTCAATAAATGCTGATATTTGCCCCTCACGAAAAATCGGGTGGTAAATTTTGTCGTAAAAACGAATGTTGCAAACAGCTAAAATGTGGCCTCCTTTTGAGTGGAAAGGCGTCGAATTTCAGAAATTTCATAAGACCCCTACGATCTTGCCCGACAAGATCAACCGAAGCCCGGAATCAATCTCGCCTCGGAACCAAAATCCGTGGCTTCGCTTTGCCGCCGGGAAGCATAATTCCTCGCTGAACATGCGTGAAAAATCAGCGCGTGAGTGACAACAAATTGTTGCCAACGCCACTTACTACGCTTCCAAAAAATAGGTGTCTGAGTACAGCGCTCCCCCCCCGCGATACGTTCTGCCGTCCTTGTTGGGTACCCGGCTAATGCAAATTTGTTATTTTTCCTATTCAATCTGAAAACATGTCTTAAAATATGGACTTAGACCCCCCCCCACCCATAGCTTCGTGAGAGATATCCAGCCCTGCCTGGGTGCCTGGGTAGATACATGCCTGCCGACCTATTATGCAGGTATATACGGCGCACAATAGTCCCAGAAATAATGTGAGCCAAATGCAACTGTTTACTCACGATCCGATGACAGAATGCAGCCAGCAATACAAGGTATGCACTGCATTGTTACTGTTCAGAAAAAACAATGCCACTGCATTCCCTGGCTATTTAAAATGCGTTTCTAAAATATTTCGGCCGGTAAGTAAGCAGTGTCATCGAAGCTGCTGCATATGCTGCTTCCAAACGAAACGGATCGTCGTTTAACTGTCTCTGACGCCATTAGGGCTTCAGAAGAGGTCAACGAGATCCACGTTCACGACGCACGTGCATGTGAACTTAATCAACCATTACGCACCTGTGAAGGCACTTCGATTCGAAATGACATTATAACTGTAAAATTAACTTAATTATATAACTTTACAGATCAACAGACTGATATTGCCAACCCACTTTAAAAAAATCACATCGCTAGGGCAGTATGATGCCGCCTTTTATTGGTACATGCATTCGATGAGTCCTGACTTCGTAATCTCACAAAATATAATGACGAAATACTAAGCAGATAAAACTATTCTTCTTGAATTTGATTACAAAATATACTTTGTTTTTGTTGAAAACCAACTAACTGCATGCATGAAAAAACATGCATAATGTCGTCAAGTATTCGTCGGATGTCACCTCAAAATCAAGTTCGCAGCGTTTCCACCAAATGACACCAGATATATATTTTTAAGCATAGGAAGAAATGGTCACATTTTTGAATATGTAGGGATTCGGAAAGGGAATCGGAAATCACCATCACCTAATGGAATATGTATTTAGTAATGTTGAAAATTGTATTCTGCAAGGCGTTTCATTGATTTTCTCCTTGTTCGCATTGGAAGTAGACCAAAAAGAAAAGTATGCTGCCATGTGAGAAAAAGAGCGCAGCAGAGTTAACTTTCAAGCAGTAGGAGACAAATATGTCTTTGCAAGCGGTGAGAGACGCCATGGAACTCCATTTGAAATGTGAGCTTAAGCTGGGTATTTACGAGCCGAAGCAGAAACTAATTGCTAGTTTGATAGGCAGAAAACAATTCCAGGACAGTAACTGCCATGGGTAATGCAGTGGGCATGTGTTGATTGCGAAAAAAATGACCTCATTACCATTAATTGATGATGAGTTGTACATGTGTAATGTACCTCCTACCTCCCTACCTACATATGGCTGTGCCTGGCAGTCAACCCATGGCTTTGCTTTATTGAGTGTGCAACTTCCTAGCTGGATGCCTAGATGAGCACTGCAAGGCATGCAAGACATGCTAATCACACCGAGCTGACACACTCTACTTTAGGTAGATGTATGTTTTATGCTTATATGAAATGGTTGCACGTCTGGCATGACAAATTGGCATCCTGGTGCATTGATCCTGGTACATACCTTGATTAATTTGATGCAGGTGCCTTAAAAAGATAGTGACACTCATTTGTGTGCAAACAGAGTGGATATATTTAATATTTCATTTTGAGGCTGATGTTGCATTTATCTCATTTGATTCCTTGGTAGTTGACCTATTTCCAGTATGTTTTGTTCATGCTCATGCACCATGAGCTAGCATAAGCTAAAGGACTGCCATCCAGTTTACATAGGCGATCTGAAGTGATTGTTATGCTTGTTAGATATCATGCTGCTAATGAAAGTAGTCATTCACATTTAACACCAATGATAATTTAAGTTTTTCTATGCCTTTTAGCTAGAATATTGTATAATGTCCATGGTTTACATGCTATTGATTGCTGCAACCAATCAGGTTTGAAATATCTAGCTCTTTTGAAAACGGATTGGATATAGATGGATATTTTTATCCCGTACGGACATGGAAATGGATTGGATGGGTTCCTACGGATATGGATTAGAACGAATTTGAGCATTTCAATCCGTGTTATGCTGTACCCTCTCGCCTTTCCGTACCGTAAATTCAAGGACTCTATTTTATTTCCCATCAAGATAGAAGATGTGCTCATTTTATAAGCCCTTGCGCACTTGGCTTAGTAGCATTTGCATCAATTATACTTAATTTGTCATATGACTATATCTTATAATTAAAGGAACTGTACAGGTGTAGGAATATGTGGTGGGATAACGACACAAATTGTCGGGGGTTATTGAACTGTTCATTATTCATATACATCCATAGCAAAGCTCATCGGAATTGTCATTCGCCCAGTGCGGGACCAGAGCGATAAAAAATCCTTTCTGTACCTCGAATTCAACCCGAATAAGCTCCACATTGAGGTGTTCAAAGTGAAGCTCCAAAAACTCCAGCTTGGGGCCCACCGGTCTACAGTGTAATTAGCACACGGTCTCGTATGCCAGCAGACGCCGGGGCCGACCAGCTGTTCCCCTGGCCGCGGTCTGGAGCGCGGTACAGCACGGTCGGTGACGTCACTCTCCTCAGGTACACCAACGTCCGGCGGCGGTCCGGACCGGTACTGTTGTGATTGCCGTGAGCTCCTGGGCTCCCGGAACCACGCCCGGTCGTGTCGGCTCGGCTCTTGTTAGACGTCATGCTGATGTCTGAGCCGGTATTCAAGCTGCCCTGACGGGCACTACGGGTAAAACACGGAGGGGCACACTAGATAACCGCTAGCGGCAGGTGATGAACGACACACGACGGACGACTGCTGACGTCACGATGACGTCATGACGGCATCTCACCTGCTGGATGCGCCTCTGACAGGAGCCACGTCTTGTCGGCGACGGCAGAGCTCTGGCGCCTTTCTCCACGTGCTGGTGGAGCGTCTGTGACACTTCGCTTCTTGCCTCCTCCTGCTGCTCCTCCTCGATCACGTCGTCGCGCAGCTCCGACACCACATCGCCTCCCAGCCGCCGCTCCGCCTCGTGTGTCACACGCTCGCGCTCCTCCGACGCCTCTCCGCTTCTGTCCAGTCGATCCAGTCCCGTCCCGTCCTCGACCGAACTGTCCTCGTCGACAATGTAGGCGTACTCGTCCACGGCGAAAATGTCATCGCCCGCGTCCTCGTCTACGGCAAAAATGTCTCCGTCCACGTCTTCGTCCACGGCAGAAATGACGCAATCCACGTCCTCGTTCACGGCGTCGTCGCTGATGTTGATGGTGGCCACGTTGACGATGAGGTCGTCCAGCGACTTGACCCGCCGTCGAGCCATCCTGGGATCACACACACTGCTGGTCGGAAATGGGTGGACCGGGCACCAAGTCCTGGAAAGCAACTTCACAGACACGTAAGGCGAGGACCGAAAACCGCTGTCCCGGGCAGGAGATCCACGGACTAGTAAGGGGAACAATGGGGAACGGCTGGGGAATCTGTCACCCCGGTTGGGGCTGTTTGAGTGTGCCGTTCTGCAGGAAGAAAACTGATATGTGACGGGAGACGATGGAGACGCTGTGGTAGCGGCTGGCGAAGCTGACGTGATCGTCAGGCCGAACGTGGCTGATACACACACACACTCGTGGGCTGACATTGCCGACTCACTAGCCGCAGAAATAATCGGACTGGCACGATTAGTACACTCAGGCTGACGTGAAACACTCGGGCTGACACGATTCACACTCGGGGCTGACGAGAAACACTCGGGCTGACACGATTGACACACTCGGGACTGACGTGAAGCACTCGGGGCTGACGTGAAGCACTCAGGGCTGACGTGAAACACTCAGGGCTGACACGATTGACACACTCGGAACTGACGTGACACACTCGGGGTTGACACGATTGACACACTCGGGGTTGACATGAACCACTCGGGGCTAACGTGAAGCACTCGTACTGACACGATGGACACACTCTGGGCTGAAGTGAATGCCACACTCGAGATGAAGCACGCGCCGTGGCCGCCGCGCAGAGCGACGCCCCCGCTGGCGCTATGTGGCAGTGTCGGCCGGCCGGTGCCCAGTGTGCCGGCGACACCACCAGATAGTCACACTTCCGGACTGGCCAGTCGGCCGCCCAGCCACCTCTCATACCGGAGCTACGTGACGAGTCCCCGACTGGACAGTCAGCCGTCCAGCCACCTCTCATACCGGAGCTACGTGACGAGTCCCCGACTGGACAGTCAGCCGTCCAGCCACCTCTCATACCGGAGCTACGTGACGAGTCCCCGACTGGACAGTCAGCCGTCCAGCCACCTCTCATACCGCAACTACGTGAAGGGTTCAGGACTGGACAGTCAGCCGCCAAGCCACTTCTCATACCGCAACTACGTGACGAGCTCCTGGACTGGATAGTCAGCCGCCCAGCCACCTCTCATACCGCAACTACGTGACGAGATCCCGGACTGAGCAGTCAGCCGCCCAGCCACCTCTCATACCGCAACTATATGACGAACTCCGCAGCAGCACAACGCCAGCTGTTCCTCCGGAGGGTCGGCCGGCCAGCAGCGTGGAGTATGGCTACTTCAATCTGAAGCTGTTCTGTGGTGCGCACTATTGTCAGTGGCTCCCTTGTAGAAGCTGATGTCTGTTATTTTGCATTGGCCATGGCGTCAGTCGTTCGCATATATTTGATGTACAGACTGGAAGCACTAATATTGGTCGAAGACAGTGTCTCATGAGTCTCGTGGCTATTTTGTTTACTGATCCAACGAGAGTCTTTAGTGAGTGCTACACCCCACCACCAGCTGACATTTCGAGTCTCATGGATGATGTGTGCAGCGGCACGGGATTGCTGAGCGTGGACAAATCCTTACGCGAGCACAGGGTGAAACTTTCCATTGTTTTGAGGGGAACTTTCCTCCCGCCACCCATGCTGATGAGGTGTAACACGCCATCTATCCACTGGCGGTTCTAGTGGTGGTGGAGCACGGTGGCCATGCCCCTCTCCCAAGGTAGATATGTTCCCGAACTTTTCCACTAAAATGGAATTTTCTCGAAATCTATGAACATTTTATGGGACACTATGCGACATTGTCATAACCGAACCCGACGAATGTTGGCTATGAGACATTGTCATAACCGAACCCGACGAATGTTGGCTGTTCACATCGGATGAGTTTTATTTTCGAAATCGGATATTTGTTATTTTCTCTCCTCTCTAAGCCAGTGAGAAACCAGGCTTCTAGATTCGCCACTGCGTCCATGAGGTTGACTGAAAATAATAGCAGGAAAAAACATTTGCCACTCCTCCTCACTCCAATTGTTTCGGAAGAGTTCCGCCCCTCTGCAAGCAAATTATCTGTAGAAAACTGGATTAGCTAAATGTCCCTTTATGTAGACATGCGAAAACATTTAGCTAATCCAGTAGTAGCTACAGGTACACACATGCACGCCCTTGCCGTCCCAACAGCGCCGACGTCCGCGGATGTTTTGAATCTCATTCGATCTTGCCTGGCCATCATGGACCACGACTGGTGTGAGAAGTGTAGAGAAAAGGAACCGCTTCCTGGGGTACAACGTGTACTGAATGAGATGTTGAATTGGTTTGTTATTTGATTAAAATCTACTAAGAAGGCTTCTGGCCATTTTGGCCTACATGGTGAGGGAGTTAGATAAAATAGTGCAGAGGGAAAGATAGGTGGGATAGGGCATGAGGAGGAGCAGGCTGAGCGGATACAGTTTGGAGTTGAGAGATTGAATTTGATCTGAGCCTTGAAGTTCCGAAAATGCGGATCGTTAATACAATTGAGTAACGGTGCTCAGAACGAGAGCTCTGTCCAATTGCATCCAAGTTTTGTTAAATACTCCATCTCGCCGTCACCCCGGTTGGCTGTCAATAACAGACGTAGAATTGCCGGCAGAAGCCGATAAAATAATGGGAACGGCAACGACGGCAATTCTCACCCAACGTTTGCGTTTTTTTTGGTACAGAATGGCGTCCGAAATTTTGCGGGATGAATTGGATCCCTGATGACAGCAATGTTGTCCTGATTACCGACTTTACGGGATGTTCTCATTTGGTATGATATGTAATCAGCTTTGGAATTGGATACCGATTTTTTAAGATTGGTAGCCGTATACTCGAGTTATTCTTCATACCCACCTTTCTACGTCAAATTCTAAGAAAAGTGAACAAGCATCACAGCAATGAGCCCGAGCGGTTTCGGCAACTCGGCACATCGTACACGAATTTGAGATGTGAGCACGGCCGCTTATAATATGACCGGCCACGGCGACGCCCGCTTCGGTGGGGATGCAGCTGCTTTCAATGCGCCGACGGCGAAATTGACGGACTGTGTCTCAAGAGCATTAACATGCATGCACCTCAAACTTGACGAAGTTATGCACACTGGTATGCCGAAATCTGCTACACGTATTTGCACGTATTATTGCGCATTATTATTGCTTTGTATTATGTTATACTATGTCAATATTATTACTATCATTATCATTATATATTATATATTACTATATTATGTATTATCCGCGCTTGAGGCGAGGATAAAATATCTTTAATCGTTTCTTGCGTGCAATGACATTATAGGGATAATTAATGCTAAACTTCCATAACTGAGAAGAGCGTAGCGACCCCCCCCCTCCCCCCCCCCCACCCCCACCCCCTCACTGCTCCCATGGCATGGCTTTCGATAAATGGCCTTTTCAATTGCTACGGCTCGGGAGGAGCATGGCACCGCCACACTGGCAGCCACCGTTGCCTATTTATGGAGACCTTACCGCAAGCACCCCAGAGGACGATTGGAGCCGACGTCGACAGCCTATGCCAGCAAATTGGACATGTTATGGCCTAATCGACAGACCGTGCAAGCTAATCGACCTGCACGTTCTGGATATTATGAGAGTAAGGTTCACAGAACACATGGCGAGGGTGGGTGGTGGGCACACCCCAGCCGGCGTGAGCGAGTGCAGGGTGTCGGGTGTTGGGGACGCCTCGACAAGCGTGGGCGAGTACAGGGTGTCGGGTGGTGGGGACGCCTCGATCAGCGTGAGCGAGTGCAGGGTGTCGGGTGGTGGGGACGCCTCGACAAGCGTGGGCGAATACAGGTTGCCGGGTGGTGGGGATGCCTCGATCAGCGTGGGTGAGTACAGGATGTCGAGTGGTGGGCACACCTCAGCCGGGGTGAGCGAGTGCAGGGTGTCGGGTGGTGGGGACGCCTCGACAAGCGTGGGCGAGTACAGGGCGTCGGGTGGCGGGGTTGTCTTGATCAGCGTGATCGAGTACAGGGTGTCGGGTGGTGGGAACGCTTCGACCAGCGTGAGGGAGTACAGGGTATCAGATAGGCGGCCGGCACACTCCGACCGACGGACGTGGCCCATCTGCCGACTTCATGTCATCTGGATAATCGGCCGTGGAACGGGCGTGAACGGCACCGGTCTGTGTCACGGGGTCAAGGTCAGCCGCCGGCCCAGTCAAGCCGTCCTCAGCCACGGCCCGTGCCGCAATCAATGGCCGCGTGTGTCACGACTGCCGTGGTCGGGTTGCCATGGAGACGGAGGTGGCGCGGCTGCGCGCGGCGTGATCGATCAGCGGCGGCCGGGTGGCGGAGCGGCTCGCCAGCCGCCATCTGCCGCCGCCTCCACCATGAGCACGCCGGCCACGCCGGCCACGTCGCGCCGCTGATCCCGCCGTACCGTGCAGCCGCGAAGGTGTTGGCCCGGTCGCGCTCGCTGGAGGCCGTGGCCGTGGTCGGCGGCAGCATGGGCACCGTGCTGTCCTTCAGCCCGCACGAGCGGCGCGCCTACGCCGACCGGCCCGACCGCCAGGCGAGCAATGCCGCCTACGACGCCATGCACCACCGGTCGCGGCGCGAGCGCGTCGGCAACGAGAACGCCAACTCGCTGCCGGCCGACGCCGAGTGCAGCCTCAAGAAGCACTCCAACTTCATCCAGGCGCTCAGCTGGAGGCGCTTCTCCGCGTCGGGCAAGAAGCGGCTGGACACCAACCAGAACCCGGCGGCGCGCGGGCCGCGCCCCGGCCGGCCGCCGCTGGACAGCGTCCACCCGCGAGTCGACAACAACAAGAACATCCAGACGACGCTGTCCTGCTACAGCCTGAAGACGGCGGCGGCGGCCGTGGCGCACCTGGACGTGGCCGGCGTGACGTCGGACAGGCACGAGCGGCTGCCGCGCGCCGTGCTCACACCGGCAGTGGTCAGTCCCAGCCGCAAGACTGTCATTCAGGCTTCCACCTCTGAGCTGCTCAAGTGTCTCGGCCTGTTCCTGCAGCGCCGCTGCAACCATCTGACCAACTTCCGTGCCGGAGACGCCATCTTGTGGCTGCGCACCGTCGACCGCAACCTGCTGCTGCAGGGTTGGCAGGTGAGCAGTAGCCTGCTGCTGCAGTGTTGGCAGGTGAGCAGTAACCTGCTGCTGCAGGGTCGGCAGGTGAGCAGTAACCTGCTGCTTCATGGTTGGCAGGTGAGCAATAACCTGCTGCTGCAGGGTTGGCAGGTGAGCGATAGCTTGCTGGGTTGGCAGAGTGAGCAGGTGAGCAGTAACCTGCTGCTGCAGGGTTGGCAGGTTTGAAATGGCCTGCTGCTGCAGGGTTGGCAGGTGAGCAGTAACCTGCTGCTGCAGGGTTGGCAGGTGAACAGTAACCTGTCGCTGCAGGGTTGGCAGAGTGAGCAGGTGAGCAGTAACCTGCTGCAGGTAAGCAGGTAAGCAGGTAAGCAGTAACCTGCTGCTGCAGGGTTGGCAGGGTGAGTAGGTGAGCAGTAATCTACTGCTGCAGGGAGATGTAACTGGGAACTTGCCTAATCTTGTTTCCATGAAGTGACGGTTTCAGATGTCAGTAGCATACTTCGAAAAACGAACCGATAAAGTTGACTTTTCGATAGTAATAAGGATAAATGGTGCATTCGCATGTAATATTGGAAATCCAAAGCTTTACTAGTGTGGATGATATTCGGCATACCAAACGCTGGGATCAAGCTAAAGAGGACTTTTATTTCACTTCTGACCCCGGCGCCCTTCCCTCCCCATTTCGCTGATTGCCTGCCGCCCATTCCGCTACACCTGGAAACTTTAATGCGTTTTGGCTGCTAGAGAGAGAGAATCTGTACCAAAATTTTGCTTTCCTACAAAACCTCCACGTTCTCAAAATGCAATTTGTTCGCCAGAACTTCAAAATTTCGCGAACCTGCAGCGGTTGAGGTTGAGCATCACTGCTAAATAGCATACTAAAAATAGGCTTTGAATAGCTGTACCTTGACCAGGTACAGGTACCACTCATTATGTTGTGCTCTGGCTCGTGTACTCTCTGGAAAGTGTTTTCTGGCTACAGCCACGTTACTGTGAGTTCGCACGGTGAGAGAACCTGGCAGAAAATCTTACGAAAACGTATTTTGGCACAAGGACCTCGTGGTACACACACCATCATTGTCCATGTTACGGAAGGAAGTTCGTCCAAGGTCAGGCTGCACCGCTGTTCTCAAAGCACATGTCAGCAACACAACATTTCCCTCTTCCTCTATTGTCTAATTTCTGTCACTTCTGTCACTCCGTTTGCACGGTCGTATCCGGCTCGTCAGGTCATTCCCGCCATCGGCCACCTCCACAGGTCACTGACCCGGGGACTGACCTGCCAGCCCGCCACCGAGGTCTTATCCGGTTCGTCGGATCATTGCCGCCCTCGGCCACCTCCACATGTCACTGACCAGGGGACTGACCTGCCAGCCCGCCACCGAGGTCTTATCCGGCTCGTCAGGTCATTCCCACCCTCGGCTACCTCCACAGGTCACTGAACCGGGGACTGACCTGTCAGCCCGCCACCGAGGTCTTATCCGGCTCGTCGGATCATTGCCGCCCTCGGCCACCTCCACAGGTCACTGACCAGGGGACTGACCTGCCAGCCCGCCACCGAGGTCTTATCCGGCTCGTCAGGTCATTCCCACCCTCGGCTACCTCCACAGGTCACTGAACCGGGGACTGACCTGCCAGCCCGCCACCGAGGTCTTATCCGGCTCGTCGGATCATTGCCGCCCTCGGCCACCTCCACAGGTCACTGACCCGGGGACTGACCTGCCAACCCGCCATCACCGCCATATCCGGCTTGTCATATTAGTAGGAACTTACGAAACAAGTGGCGGTTAGAGAGGCCAGTCACTCTGAAAAGTGAATTCTTCTTCTGCAGTGGCCATACAGTTCGTGGCTAGGGTTCCTAAGGTATGGGAAGGAGGTCCATTGCCTACTTCCTCCCACCTCAACTCCTTTCTTACAGCTATGCGTGAGTTGAAAATTGCATAGTATATCGCGCCATAGCCATGGTCACGTGCATGCGCGCCGATCGCTACGATGTTGAGAAAGCGAATGTTTTGCCCATATCTAAGCTTAACCCGCCATTGATTGCCACGTGGTGGAGGGGAGGGCGTTTTCTACACTCCCATCTCCCTCCTCCCCGACGAATGTTTGCGATATCTCCCACATAGATAAAGATAGTATGGTGACATTTTTAGTACCTTTTTCATTAATTATGCACACTTTGACAATAAGGCAAGTCTCGGTCCACAATGGGCCATGCATAAATGACGTTAAAGTGACGTCACCATCCCTGGCATTTGGCTGTTAACACGCGCCCTGGAGGGCCTCTGAGAATTACGCGCACTGGAGGGGGGGCGGATTCCGCCCTCCCTAAGATCTCGGCTCCTAGTATAGCTGGAGGAACGAAATTCGCAGGGTGGATGGGCACGGTAGTGAGCTCTAGTGTGTGCAATTTGTGTGACCTTAGGTCGATATCTTCAAGGTCAAATGAGGTCAGATTGGCACAATTTTCCGGTTTTGCGTGGCTTCGCTTGTCATCGTTATGGATCGCTGTGATTGTGTTTAAATGCTAAAAAATGGGCATCAATGATGTTTTGGACATTACTAATGATGCAATGCAGATGCTAGACCCAACATTTGACCTCAGGTCACCTATATAGCACCACTTTATCAGGTCAGTTACCTGTTCCAGTTACCGGAACCGGCCGCCCGCCCGACTGCTCCGTCGGGCAGCTCGGAGCAATCGGCTTCGTGAAGAAGGGAGTGAAGTACATGAATAAAGTATGGAAACGCAATGACAAACAGTACAAATGGCAACCAGCAGTGCATTTATGGCAACATTCCAGTTGATCAAGTTTGGTTCCATTAACCTGTCATGAACATGACCTGACTTGACCTTGGTGACCTAACTTGACCTTGAAACTATACAGCATATCAATATGCATCAAACAAGTCGCTAGTGTTGCTTAGAACACTTCCCTTTTGTCAGTATACTGGAAGCGCATCAGCGCCGATTTTTGTGGTCTGGCGCTATAACATTTTTTTAATTTAGCGGCCCCTAACTTGAAAAATATTCGGCCGATTTCCATTTTTCTTACTTTAAACGACGCGCCGTTCATTTCTAAGTAGGTACACCAAAAATCGTGTATATCGACCGGTAAAATGTGCAGTTATTTGCGAAAAATCGCAGGAGTGGGCGGATTTCGCCCTCCCCCTCCAGTGCGCGTGTTAAAAAGCTATGGTATGAAAATTGCTAAAACTACAGCTCTAAGATGATATGCCATTCTTTATGCCAAGGTATAGCCCGACAGCAAATCTATGAAACTGCTATATCTGAATTTCAATATATGCTGTCACATGAACAAAACAAATCGTTTACCAAAATGTTATATCTAGGTAGAGAATATTTCAAAGTTTAAAAAAATATATTTTCGACAATGTGGAGTATGTCATATAGAGCACAAAGCTATGCATACATGAGCCAAACTTCAAATAAATATCTCAAAGTTGACCGAGCCTCCAAAGGTCACGGATTGTCGATGTGAGCGGGCGGGCGGCCGCCGCCGCTGTCGACGCGTCGATTGACTACGGCGGTCAGCTAACAGCTCCCCACACCGCACCCTTCACTGAACTTCATCTTTTTGGCAGACATACCCTGAGCTGTTACATTCCATCTCACTAACATGGTGGTCAGAGAACGTATCCTGTAGTTAGGTGGTTGGCCTTGACCTGCGACCATACTTCGATTCAAACAAGACACCTGCTATGTCCTGAGGTCACAAGGCATGGGGATGCTGATTGCCGTTTAAATGGTTGAAATTGACGCAGCAATTTTGGAGATTGGCGGGAGAGCATGGAATATTCCCTCCGCCAGACAATGACGCACGGCTGTGGACCCCTGCAGCCAACGCTGGGCTAAAACGGGGAAAAGTTCACCATTCAAACGTTGAATTTATCGTGGCGACAACTATGGGAATGGGTGTCTCTCTATGAAGTTGGTTGGGGAGGGAGAGGATGACCTTTTTAATGGCCATAGCGGAGTCGAAAACTATTTGCGTCTAGTGTATGTACACCATAGGCCAAATTGTTGAGCTTCAACCTGACTGGGAGGGTTAAATCGATGATTAAAAGGCCATATGAATGATAAAGAGGGCCAAATCAATGATTGAGGGGGCCGTAACGTGCACAATGTGGCACCCCTGGCTATGGACGACCGATTCGTATGTCATTTCATGCAGGTATTTTTACGTATTATACGTATTATACGTATTATTCGTATGTCGCTTCATGGTCGTGTATTTTTGCTTGCAAAAGTTTGGATGAAAGAAAAATTAAGGCCATTGTGCTGGGATTATTGAAATTAAATGCAATCCGTATCATGCAGAGGCGGAACCTTCCCTGATAATCCTGGTGTTCATGGTGCATTTGCTACTACATGTGGAGCATATGCATCGATGCAGGAGAAAATGCATGTGTATGTTGCAAATACTCAGGTGTGTGGTTTGCTATAATTTAGGTGAACCATTGCCCTCTCAATGATTGATCCTGAAATATCTCCTGGATTTAGCACAGGATCCCATAGATCCTCCTATGGATCAGCTCCCGCCGCCAATCATGGGAGGCATCATAGCTATTGCACACGTTGCCCTTCCCCAATCATCGAACCATCATCATCATAAAAAAATCATCGAACCATCGACACCCATTTGGATTGTTGCACCGATAAATAGTTGAAATATGTACCTTTTCATTTATATGTGTTTTCGCGATCATCTTGCATTGTGTACATTGCATTGTTGCCGCCCATACCCAGATTTTCAACACTGAAGTATGCAGCATGGGCTACTCCCTACCAGCAGCACGGAAATCAGACAGGCACAGCCAACGTGGCCAAACAGCATGAGAACCGAAGCGATGTACATGAAAAGGAATGCAGTCCTGTTGCAGGAGTGGGAATGAAGTGGGCACGCTATGAGGTCATGATGACACCATTTGCAAACCGAATCTAGCAACTTTGAGCAGAAATGAAAACATGAAGAAATATGCCCTGGCGAGATGGGCATGTGTCCCATTTCACCTGCATGCCGAGGCAGAACCTATATATCTATTAAGAAAATGCTGAAGCATATCATTGGGTGGAGGCTGCTCAAGGGCTTCAAATTGAAAAGTTTTCCCCAAAATGCATAGTTCCAAGGGAATTATAGCACGAGTAGCCGGGGCCATAATGTTGTACATTTCTTGAGATTTCTAGTGAATGTTGGGTAGCATCGAACACAATTCACAATTATGTACTTACTGATGCCAAGCAGGCGATATTGCACCTTACAAGCGACGTTGCATGAACATCCACGAATTGCTTCATTTCATTAAAGTCGTCTTGAACGAGAATTGATTTCAATCGTCGGGAAATATTGGTTGTCCTTATTCCTCATCCGTCATACATATTTTACGACATACATCATGAACGTCTCGACATAGGGGAACTATGGTGTGCGAGATGAGCAAAGGATGGCGTCGCAGGAAAGGCGACAGCGTATCGTCTCCATGTAAGGTGACTATAGTGTGCGACGTGAGAGCGGGGTGGTATTACAGGAAGTGCGACAGGATCTCACAACGTGCAAGGCTCTGGCAGCGTTGAAGGGTGCATCTTTTAGGACCTTCTAAGCCCATGGACAGCCGAAGGCACCACCACAAACGCAACGTGCTAACAGCGCAAACCACAGCTGAGTCAAACACTGATATATTTATGACTTAGCCAAGGGAGGGGCATAATTTCCGGAGGCGACAGCATACCACCGGGGGAGGGGCGTACTTCAGTTCGGGGGGGGTCTGCAGAGGCGCTATTTTCGCGGAGGGTCACTAAAAAAATTAAGAAAATGCGAAGGTTAGACACTTGCGTGTCCCTGTGGGGCTTCAGCTGAATATGCTAAGGGAGTGGAGTGCATCCTGGAGGGGCGCCTTTTTCGGTCAGAGGTGCCTATCAGGTTCCAAGTGGGTTATTCACTCATTCATCTCTCCCCCTGGGATCCGTCCCTGGAGTGAAGTGGAACGATTAGTTAGCAGTGGTACGGTAACTGTCCAAAAGTTGTGAGTGGGGTAGACGGCAAGAGCCATTTTAAGTGAATTATTTTCTTGCGACGCTTATAGGGTCAATGCTAAGCTCGTCTAACGTTGAATGGAGGTGGGGGTGCTGCCCTCTCTGCCTCCCGGTTCCCGCACCCTTGTCAGTTAGGCACAGAAAACTGTAGCGTATGAACAATTGACGTTGCAACAGCCTTCCCGGACCAAATCTCTCCTTCTCATGCTCATATGGTCAGTTGGGCATATGAGCAGGTCAGTTGCAATACGCCCTTTTTCGAGAGCGCATTGCATGTGTTGTAGTTGGAGTGCCAGATTTGGAAGCTGCAGCACAAACTTTGCCTTAATTCACATCGTCGAAGCTGCATTGCAACGACAGCGTCTCCTTTTGGTGACAACAGCTTTGAAACATGTAATTACAACTTAGACGGTAATTTACCAGCGACAGGCTGCGTCTATTTTCATGCATCTGCGCAGTTGATCAGTTGGACGAGAACTCAGTAAGAATATTTCAGATTCAGCTGTTTCTGTGGAAGGATGTGCATGAGTCGGACTCATTTCGTCTGAATGGTCAAATACTGACGGGCAGAGTACCTAGAAGTCAGAACCCTGATTACATTGCTTTTCCAAACCATTTTAACAAATTATTTTTGTTCGAAAACGACGATGGTGTTTTCGGGTAATTGGACAACGAAACTGAGATTAACTCACAGGCCGTACTGCGGAGCCGATGTTAATATAAAAGCTGTGCGGAAACGCCAGTGACCCACCGAACCAGGGTGTAGTTTCCAGATAGTTATTGGTTTCCAAATCCCAAACAGGCTTCGAGCAATTTTGATCCAGTATGCACCCAACAAAGGCATAATAGCCAAGTCAACACAAAAAGAAGAACTGCGGGCGTCCAGGTATTGCTGTTTGAGCACGAGAACGAACAAATATCGTATACCACGTTCCAGCCAAAGGCCACCCCTGTCAAGGCTTTGAGTTCATATTTTCTCGGAATTGGGCAATAACGTGGCAGTGAAGTAATTCTGGTTAGTTGAGGTGAATCCACCGAAGGCTCTCTACAGCCAAAACAGGTGAATATGTTCCAACTTATTGGCCGCGCATATGCATCCAGCAAATGAGGCCCGAGGCCATTTGTTGAAAATGCTTGCTTTTCAACACAATTAGTTGTTAGTTGCCAGAGAAAGTGTTCGAATCATGTCCGCCTCTCCATATGCATGGCTAAATAGCATTACGCTTATGGGCCTTGCATGCAGAATGAACTTTAAAACAGTGATATCTTCCCTTCTCCCACGTAAAGCGCTTGCCGAATTGGAGCGACAGACCCAGTGACTCTGAATTATGTATATATATATATATATATAAATATATATATATATATATATATATATATATATATATATATATATATATATATATATATATATATATATATATATATATATATATCGGCACACACCACTCATGTAGGTATTGTGGCTGCGTTTCAGGATATAACATTCATCAACCCAGCGAACGTGGTGTTTGTCTACATGATGGTGCGCGAGATGGTGACCTCGGATGAAGTGACGTCAGAGCGGGACCTTCAGGCAGTGGTGCTCACTTGTCTCTACCTCTCTTACTCGTACATGGGAAACGAGGTGAGTTCCGCTCCCGCCGCTGTGTGGCCTGTGCAACGTATGAATGGTGAGACGGTGGCCTCACCCACTAAAAGCATAGTGTGTTGCACACAGACACACGGGCTGTTCAACATGCAACGGGAGGGAAATCCCCCGGTGACCCAAAATTTCTTCATTTTTATGGAGTAAATTCGCCCATCCCGATCAGATTCCTTCCTTACGTGCATGCCAAAGTTTCGGTGTTTCCTGGACTTTGGCATCCCTTCTCTCGCTGATAGAAGGGCACTAAATCCAAATATCATCTCATTTCATCACTCTCATCCAAAGTTTCCCTTGCCCCTTCAAATTGTACCCTACCCAATGTCTTGTTTTATATACTTTTGAGGGGGCAAGTGCTACCCCCAAATGCTGACTTTTCTCCCCCCCCCCACAAAAAAAATCAACTTGTAACAAAGGACCATATGGAGTGTGCCCTCCCCCAATCCATTTGGGTCTGCCCATTGCCTTCATGTTTTGTGTGCTCCCCCGATAATTTTCGGAAATCAACGCCCGTGACCCTACCCCTCCCCACAGAGCTGATGGCCAAAGGCCAGTAGAGGTGTCGCGAAGCATCGATGTGCCGTGACTCACGTAACAAGTCACGCTGAGCGAAGCGAAGCGGAGCCCCCAGTCAAAGCATGACAAAGGGGTTGCCAAGACGCACCAGAATCTAAAATTGTCCGCACCAAAACTCACCAACATTAGATGACCATCCGCATCAAAACGGCCAATCCTGGATGAACGTCTACATCAAAGCGCACCAATGCATGACGATATTCTGCGTCAGAATTAATCAGCTCAAGATGAACACTTAAATGAAATTACACCAAGCATATATGAAACACTACACCAAATCACACCCACCTTGATGATTTTCGAGGGCTTCGAGACTTGGGGGGGCTCTTTATCGGTCGGGGATCATCTCCATCAGCTCGGGACCCCTGTCGTCAGCACAGGGCCTCTTCACGTCGGCCCAGGGGCCCTCATGTTGACTTAAGGCTCTTCAATTGTCGGCACTGAGGCCCGAATGAGACTGAGACACGGTCGCCCGAATGCCCCCTGGAGCTATAAATGCATTGTGTGCTTCGCTACGACTTTTCTTAAAACACAACGTGTTGAACGGTCTCTTTGGGCCCCGAAAGGACCCAGGGGGGGGGGGCATGATCCCATTGCCTGTGGATCTGCCACTGCCCCCACGACCAGGCGTCATTGCGTCCGTAGGGCAGTAGACATGGTATTGCATACAGCCTGGTGTGGCTGAGTGAGCAAACGTCCGACAGATCAATCGTCTAACACGGTGCTGGCAATAATGGAGACCTGTTGTAGAATGGTATCGGATTCTCCACCACACCACACACATACCCAATTACCGGGCTGGATGGTAGGCTGACCCGCCACATTGTGAAGCGATGCGGCACAGCGTTCATCACAGAACGGACTGTGGAGAACTGGCTCCACGACATTAGTGCGCGCTGCAAAAGTTGTGAAAGACAAAAGTGTCACGACTTAACTTCGACTGCGAGCACTTAGACGCGACGTTCGTTCTATGCAACACAACTTCCAATACAAAGTACATACCTGTTGTTGATTCCACTACAAAGACGTCTACAGTCTTCACTTATATGGGAAATTACCTCTATTGCAAAAACCTATACGCTACATGAGTGCTCCACGATAAAACTTCTACTTCAAATGCTTATACCCATCATGAGCTGTTCTACAAAATGTCTGCAGTCTTTACTGATACGCGACATTACTTTTATTGCAAATATTTATACACTGGGATCACATCAATTATACAGGGGAAAAATATGCTGCATATACTCATACACGATTATGCATGCTTTACTTACCCGCGACATTAGTCCTACAAGACAAAACTTCTTCTTTAAGACTTATGCCCGTTGGTACTTTTATTCATAAGTGTCACTTCATCAAAATCCTAGAGTAAGCCCATGCATGGTAGCAATGGGACGGGCAAACTGTGACTAGGGTGGGTTAATCAATAGACTCCTATGTTAAAGCTTTGAAATACAAAAAGGTTTCCACTCCAAACCGCAGAAGTGGCCCGGTCAGAAGCATAGCAGTTCTACCCCTGCTTCTACTAAAATAAACTTCTTTAGTATGTACTCTTACACAATACTGAAGAGTTGGCGAAAAATGTGACTTCCGAAACCGAAATATGGGCAGGGACCTCCTTCCATCGGTTCCTACCACTCCCATGAATTGCGCTGTAAGTGCGATGTTGTCTCGAGTGTCGTCCAGAGGATCGTATGTTCCAGCCAGGGTGTTTGAATGCCAGGAGGGTTGCAGCCCCCAGCATCTCCTGCTGCGGTTGCTGAAGTAAGCGGCATGTGCGTTTTCTATTAGAAGTTATGACGGCATAAGCTATGAAAGTAGAAGCTTTGTAGTGTAGCACTGATGTCGCGCATAAGCATTTAGAGTATAAATTATGTCGTGTGGAAGTAAATCCTGTCGACATGTTTGTGGAAGTAATGTCGCGTAGCACTATTCCCGTCGCAGTTTTATCCGTCGCAATAGCACACATTCGGCGACACTGGTGAAACTGGCGAAATAAGAACCATGAAGTGAAATATTTGTTTTCCATCAAGCACAACTTAGGACATAATTAAAGGTGTGTACATTGCAAAAAGCAATGCAAAAACAATTGCTGATGGCTTATCACATAGGCTGTAAAACCGTCCATTGAAAGGCGCACCAGGCTTTTGTCCGCAACTTCATTATAGGATTTTCTTTGACGTTATGCGGTTTTCAAGCCTGTCTTTGAAACGTTGATGCGAGTAATGCTTAGCTTTCAGAATACATAAATTTATATCCGTTTTCTTCAACGGTGACGGCACCAATGGTCTATGTTTGGTAAGTTCCATCTCATGATATTTTGATGATATATCATGATGTTCAGTGATATTGATGACGATCTAATTGTCTTCTTGATATGAAAGTAACTGGCAAGCATGAACGCGACCAACTCGCAGCAAACGATCACTTCAACTCGCTAGCATAATACTCGAGGAGGCTTAATTGTGAACGCATGTTGTTAAATGTTGTTCGATAAGGCCTTTTATACGTTTTTCCAAGGTAGGATTAGATCAGAGTTGATCAGCTTCTCAGATGTCAAGATGGAGGAAGAAGTGGTAATTGCCAAATATTTGGCATGTCTTGATGAGGTTTGGACACCGTCTAATATTACCTGATGAATACAGGCGAATTATTATGATATTGCCACCTTTTCCTTTCTCCTGATTCCCAAGAAACTGGTTAACTCTTATCGCATGTGGTTAGCCTGAACCTTTTGCAATGGTTCTGGTAGTGCTATTGGTTTTAATTTCGGCCCCAAGACTGGAACTGATACCAACTGGAAGCATTGTGAGCAACACCATATAGCATACAAACACACACACACACACACACACACACACACACACACACACACACACACACTCACACACTCACAAGCATGTACATGTATTCACGGACAAATTTGCTGAAGTATGCTCACCCTGGTGGACGTCTTGAGCATGCTCAGCGTTCATGTATTTTAGGAAGCATTTGGACGGTCTAAATTGTTATATTGGTGGTTAGTTCTGATGCAGCAATTATTGCTGAAGGTGACAATTGTTTACCCATGTGAACTTAGCAGCCACGTCTTCACATACTAACGCTTCTGCATTATTTCACTACAATAAATGATTGGCAATCGGGTGCCATCTAAGCTAATCTTGAACTCAAATAAGTTAACGTAAACTGAGTAGTGTGAAACTAATTAAACTACCGGTCATAGCCTACTGGATAGCCGGGGTGTTCTGCTTCACACCCAAAGAAATCAGTGCAGTGGCGAGGCGCACATGGCACGTAAGTCAGCCGGTGTTTAATTTGAAAAAAGAGTCCAAATTCATGCTGGGGTGGCTTTATGGACCAGGGTTCTTTTGCGAAACAGAGCTTTTCGCGTGAACTTTGGCCCCACCACCCGATCAATGAATTCCGGTTCAACGACAGAATTTTGACCGAAGGTTTAACGTTCCGTCAATGCACCAACACGGCTACCCAGGTAGCTAGTCCCCAACCTTATCGAGCCTGTTGCCAAGTGACCTTGGCAGTCGGGGACTAAACGCGAGCGTGTGAAGCGACTCTGAGCCTGCCTTGCCAGGACAGGGGAGGCCAGTGCAGGTCAGCGCTCTAATCAACTGAGCTACCGGGGCGGCTAAATTAATAGTCATAGTATTAATAATACAAATAAATTAGTATTAATCATCACAACTGTGTAGGTAGTGTTTGGCCGTGACGATGTGCGGGCGGTGTGTGACCGCGACGCTGCATAGACGATGTGTGATCGTGACGCTGTGTGGACGATGTGTGACCGTGACGCTGTGTGGACGGTGTGTGACCGTGACGCTGTGTGGACGGTGTGTGACCGCGACGCTGCGTAGACGATGTGTGATCGTGACGCTGTGTGGACGGTGTGTGACCGTGACGCTGTGTGGACGGTGTGTGACCGCGACGCTGCGTAGACGATGTGTGATCGTGACGCTGTGTGGACGATGTGTGACCGTGACGCTGTGTGGACGGTGTGTGACCGTGACGCTGTGTGGATGGTGTGTGACCGTGACGCTGTGTGGACGATGTGTGACCGTGACGCTGTGTGGACGGTGTGTGACCGTGACGCTGTGTGGATGGTGTGTGATCGTGACGCTGTGTGGACGATGTGTGACCGTGACGCTGTGTGGACGGTGTGTGACCGTGACGCTGTGTGGACGATGTGTGACCGTGACGCTGTGTGGACGATGTGTGATCGTGACGCTGTGTGGACGATGTGTGATCGTGACGCTGTGTGGACGGTGTGTGACCGTGACGCTGTGTGGACGATGTGTGACCGTGACGCTGTGTGGACGGTGTGTGACCGTGACGCTGTGTGGACGGTGTGTGACCGTGACGCTGTGTGGATGGTGTGTGATCGTGACGCTGTGTGGACGGTGTGTGACCGTGACGCTGTGTGGACGGTGTGTGGCCGTGACGCCGTGTGGACTGTGTGTGATCGTGACGCTGTGTGGACGATGTGTGACCGTGACGCTGTGTGGATGGCATGTCACCGTGACGCTGTGTGGATGGTGTGTGACCGTGACGCTGTGTGGATGGCATGTCACCGTGACGATGTGTGGATGGTGTGTGACCGTGACGCTGTGTGGACTGTGTGTGATCGTGACGCTGTGTGGATGGTGTGTGACCGTGACGCTGTGTGGATGGTGTGTGACCGTGACGCTGTGTGGACTGTGTGTGACAGTGACGCTGTGTGGATGGCATGTCACCGTGACGATGTGTGGATGGTGTGTGACCGTGACGCTGTGTGGACTGTGTGTGATCGTGACGCTGTGTGGATGGTGTGCGACCGTGACGCTGTGTGGATGGTGTGTGACCGTGACACTGTGTGGACTGTGTGTGACAGTGACGCTGTGTGGATGGCATGTCACCGTGACGATGTGTGGATGGTGTGTGACCGTGACGCTGTGTGGACTGTGTGTGATCGTGACGCTGTGTGGATGGTGTGCGACCGTGACGCTGTGTGGATGGTGTGTGACCGTGACGCTGTGTGGATGGTGTGTGACCGTGACGCTGTGTGGATGGTGTGTGACCGTGACGCTGTGTGGATGGTGTGTGACCGTGACGCTGTGTGGATGGCATGTCACCGTGACGCTGTGTGACGCGCCGGCAGATCTCCTACCCGCTGAAGCCGTTTCTGGTGGGCGGCAGTCGGGAGCGCTTCTGGGACCGCTGCGTCGACATGATCGACCGGCTCAGCCAACAGATGCTCAACATCAACGCCGACCCCCGCTTCTTCACCGACGTGTTTTCCGAACTGAAAGCCATCGGCGCCAGTGGCTGAGCGGACGCTGGGTGTCTGTGACGTGGCCGCGGCGCGCGACGGTGGCGCCGCGCTCGGCTGCGGAGTGGCCGGCTCCAGCTGCGCTGTCCGGCGGCGGCTGAGGCGGTGACGCTCGGCCCTGTCCGGGTCAGATGCGGCGGCTGAGGCGGTGACGCCCGGCCCTGTCCGAGTCAGATGCGGCGGCTGAGGCGGTGACGCCCGGCCCCGTCCGAGTCAGATGCGGCGGCTGAGACTGTGACGCCCGGCCCTGTCCGAGTCAGATGCGGCGGCTGAGGCGGTGACGCCCGGCCCCGTCCGGGTCAGATGCGGCGGCTGAGGCGGTGACGCCCGGCCCTGTCCGAGTCAGATGCGGCGGCGGCTGAGGCGGTGACGCCCGGCCCCGTCCGGGTCAGATGCGGCGGCGGCTGAGGCGGTGACGCCCGGCCCTGTCCGAGTCAGATGCGGCGGCTGAGGCGGTGACGCTCGGCCCTGTCCGAGTCAGATGCGGCGGCTGAGGCGGTGACGCCCGGCCCCGTCCGGGTCAGATGCGGCGGCTGAGGCGGTGACGCCCGGCCCTGTCCGAGTCAGATGCGGCGGGGCTGAGGCGGTGACGCCCGGCCCCTCCGGGTCAGATCGGCGGCTGAGGCGGTCCCGGCCCTTCCGAGTCAGATGCGGCGGCGGCTGAGGCGGTGACGCCCGGCCCCGTCCGAGTCAGATGCGGCGGCGGCTGGAGCGGTGACGCCCGGCCCTGTCCGAGTCAGATGTGGCGGCGGCTGGAGCGGTGACGCCCGGCCCTGTCCGGGTCGGATGCGGCGGCGGCTGAGGCGGTGACGCCCGGCCCCGTCCGAGTCAGATGCGGCGGCTGAGGCGGTGACGCCCGGCCCCGTCCGAGTCAGATGCGGCGGCGGCTGAGGCGGTGACGCCCGGCCCTGTCCGGGTCGGATGCGGCGGCGGCTGAGGCGGTGACGCCCGGCCCCGTCCGAGTCAGATGTGGCGGCGGCTGAGGCGGTGACGCCCGGCCCCGTCCGAGTCAGATGCGGCGGCTGAGGCGGTGACGCCCGGCCCCGTCCGAGTCAGATGCGGCGGCTGAGGCGGTGACGCCCGGCCCCGTCCGAGTCAGATGCGGCGGCTGAGGCGGTGACGCCCGGCCCCGTCCGGGTCAGATGCGGCGGCTGGAGCGGTGACGCCCGGCCCCGTCCGAGTCAGATGCGGCGGCGGCTGAAGCGGTGACGCCCGGCCCTGTCCGAGTCAGATGCGGCGGCGGCTGAGGCAGTGACGCCCGGCCCTGTCCGAGTCAGATGCGGCGGCGGCTGAAGCGGTGACGCCCGGCCCCGTCCGAGTCAGATGCTGCGGCGGCTGAGGCGGTGACGCCGGCCCCGTCCGAAGATGCGGCGGGGCTGAGGGGGAGCCCGGCCCCGTCCGAGTCAGATGCGGCGGCGGCTGAGGCAGTGGCGCCCGGCCCTGTCCGAGTCAGATGCGGCGGCGGCTAAGGTGACGCCCGGCCCACGACAGATGCGGCGGCGGCTGAGGCGGTGACGCCCGGCCCCGTCCGAGTCAGATGCGGCGGCGGCTGAGGCGGTGACGCCCGGCCCCGTCCGAGTCAGATGCGGCGGCGGCTGAGGCGGTGACGCCCGGCCCTGTCCGGGTCAGATGCGGCGGCTGGAGCGGTGACGCCCGGCCCTGTCCGGGTCAGATGCGGCGGCGGCTGAGGCGGTGACGCCCGGCCCTGTCCGGGTCGGATGCGGCGGCGGTGGAGCGGACACACAGTCTGCACCACTGGCGGAGCTGGAGCAGCGCACGGCGCCGCTCCACATGGACGTGCCGAGGCGGCGGGATGGCGCCGGCACCGCCGGAGACCGCTGACACCGTAATCGAGCGGCCAGCTGGATCTTGGCCCAGAGCTGGGGCGCGCTGTGCCATCTCCCGCTAAGACGGTTTTTGGCAGCGCCCGCAATTAAGTTGCAGGAATACTGATTGTTTATTGTTTATCGACGTTGTTAGCGGGTGTCGTTGTAATCCCATGGCCTCAGCCTACGTTACAATGTATTCTGATATCATGGTGTGCAGCTTGGGGTCAGGTACAGCCGTTAGGTACCCCTGTGTCAGGGCTTGCCGTTCCCGATCGCGGTGCATGCCGTGTAAAACTATTCCTGTTACTCTGCATTGCTCCAGAAGCCGGCAGCCGTGATGACGCCGGACAGAGGTCTGGTCTGGCCCGCCAGAACTGTGTCTGGAGTTTCTGGCGCCACCAGAGCTACAGTTGGCGAAGTTTAGTCGGCTGTATGTGCCGACAAGCTCCATCATGAACGCAAATTGGGAAGCTGCAGCGTCGAGCTGCTTTTGCATTGGACATCAGCTGTTAGAGTGAGTGCAAATGCACTGCAATATCGGCATCCCGCGGATAAGGGCATGTGGCCGTGACCAAATGTGACGCAAACGACGTGGAGGAGCAGCTCCACGCGCCGGACCCGCACCGCTCCACCGTCACATGGTGCCAACCGAAAATACTCCACTCGGTGTGGCACGTGTGTAGCAACCAGTGCGGCTGGCAGGACAGCTGTCACACACACTCTGCCGCTGCTCTTGCAACTCGGCCAAATTGCAATCCACAGTAATTCGCATAAATTGATTCCGCTGAAGGCGATCGGAACCAGCTCCAGCACCCTGAGATCAAGGTCGCTCAGTGCGTGCGCACATGGTCGAGTTTCTGGGAAGTCCTACATGAATAGTCATGGTGTCGGGATTGGCATTGCACTGGTGGCAGAGCGCACTCCCGATCAAAGTTATCTTTGGGATGCTTGTAGTTAATTGGGTTCTCTTGGCAAGCTGGTGCGTCATTTTCAGTGATTTCCACAAACGTCAAACCGGATACGTTCGATGCCTTGACTTCGGGCTATCTAATTGCCTTAGCTCGACTTTGAACCATCAAAGCACGATGCGCAGGCTTGCAACAACCAGAGCTGTGGCAGCCCTAATGTGCTTGACATGTGAGTGGTGAGATACGGCCGCGTACTTAGGGGTGAAGGGATGGGCGTAGTAACGACGGGGTCAGATGCCGTGGCTCTCTCCCCAATTTTATTCGATTTTAACCATTAACCTTACGGCGTTCGGTGGAAAGAATTGACCTAGCCATCGGCTTGCACTTCCCCTCCCCAATTTTTGAGCCACTCCTACGCTCATGGGTGTAGACATCCATTGGGAAGGTTTGGCAGCTGCCATCCCAATAATCAGCTGCCACACCAATCATTTCCAGTTTTAGAGTCACACCTATGGAGTATGCTGGTAAGAATAACCATCTGAGGTGCTTGTGCCACACAAATAATGTCTGCATATCTACACCCATGCCTACACTGATGGGTGCGGACATGAGGCGATAGCTTCCACCCCTGGCTGAGGCGTCGCTCGCACAAGCGGAGGCACCGACCAGCCCCAGGTCCTCTTATTGATCAATGGTGTTCTCTGGCGGGGTAACTTGTGCAATGTGCAATGTGCAATGCAACATGGCATCGCATTGCAGAAAGGTTTGCCGCTCGGCTGTTTACATTTCCGCTCGCGCCGAAGGATGACCGCGCCTACCGACACCGTCGGGAGCGTGCCAGGCGCGTGCTCGGCTGCCACCTTGTGTGGAGCCGGCACAGTTGCTGGTGCAGTAGTTGAGGCAATGGCGGTCGACCGGCGCCGGGCGCCGCCCGTATGCCGCCGATGGTCACGTGTTTTGCTGCCCGTTTTTGGAGTGGTCGGGATAGGACCACGGCGAGGAATAGGCTGCAGGAGTAGGCCGTAGGAATAGGCGGCGGCTGACATTTGCAGCCGGTGTCGGCAGTCAAGGTCCCAAGGCAGCCAATGTTACAAGGTCACCTGGCGAGGCGGGCGAGACGACAGACGTGCGCGTACCTGTGATGAAGCGATCGTCGAGTGAGGCCGCCCGGCGCCGCCGCCGCTCGCCGCCGCTCCTTTGTTCCGTGGGTCGGGTGCCGTTGCGGGCGGGGTTGTTGGTGCGGACAGCGTGCAGTGCCTAGTCCTACTCGACGGCGGGCATGTCGGTTGTCGGCTGTTAGACGGCGGTTCGGACAGTGGTGGCTGGCGGAGTTGTCGGTTGTCGGACAGTGGTTGCTGGAGGGGTTGTCGGTACGGACAGTGGTTGGGACAGTGGTTGCTGGCGGGGTTCTCGGTTGTCGGACAGTGGCTTGGACAGTGGTTGCTGACGGTATTGTTGGTTGTCGGACAGAGTGGCTGGGACAGTGGTTGCTGGCGGGTTTGTCAGTTGTTGGAGAGTGGTTGGAACAGTGATTTATGGCGGAGTCGTCGGTACGGACAGTGTGCAGTGCCTACTCGACGGCTGCGTATCATGAAGAATATACGCCCCACCACACCCAGACGGCCGCCTGTGCTTTTCGGCAGCGCCGGTGCAAGGCGCTGGATGACGAGTCAAGGCGGCGCGGCCTTGAGTCGGCATCATGCGTGAGCGTCGGACATGTCGTCAAATTCAAATTTGTTTTCAGATCGTCGAACAACGAGTCGAAGGTCTGCGTACGTCGAAGAAGAGGCGGCGCACTCGAGTCGGCGTCAGGATCCTGACAACCACGGCGTCATGCGTGAGCGTCGAACGACGATAAAACCTCAATCATAAACCATAATTGGGGACGACGAAAAAGAAGAGGGGGCCTCCCCTCGGGTCGACGTGGGGGGGGGGGGGAGAAAAAAGACGAGGGGGGGCCTCCCCTAGTGGGGTTTTAATGGGGGGGGGGGGAATTTTTTTAAAATTCAAATTTGTTTTCAGATCTCAACAACAGTGAAGGTTGGTACCTTAAGGATCCTGACAACCACTAACATAGGAGGTAAGCGACGTTTCTTAAACAATATTTTTGCATGCAAATTTGTCTGACCATTACTCCGCGATAACTACGAAGTGCATTTTTTTGTTGCACTTGCATTGCAATACCGTTTTTATTAATATGTTTGTCCTGCCCAATTACATTCTGTCACTTACCCTTCCTAATTTTTGGAACAAGAATAAACCCATCGGTATCGATGGACAATGCTCAATAGCAGGTACATGCAAGTGGCATGTGTCAGTGCACAATCACTCTCGGATCTGGGGGGGGGACACGGACATACCCCCTCCCCCACAAGGTCAATTCTACAAACTTTTGCACTGATGCATGTTAGCCCGAGACCCGATGAATGTTAACATTCTTCAGATGTGAACAGCTAATTCTTAGCCATTCATACCTGAACATTTCTTTTCTCTAACTCGGGATTTTTCAATTGCCCCTCCCCAACAGCCGGTTCAAAACCAGGCTTCTGGATTCGCCTGTGTGATAGTATGGGAGAGGGAGGGGCAAACGATATATTGGTCCATTCACAGGGTGAGAAATGGAAGGGGAGGGGGCACTGGCCGATCCAGGGAAAGGACACGGGGGCTATGTCCCCCCCCCCTCGAAAGGCCGAATTTTATCCGAGCTTTTACACCGTGGAGAGTCGCCTGGAAAGTCCTCTTCAACCCTCCAGGGGACGGCTGCCCCCTTCGCCACCTGGCTACGCCACTGGGGCGCGACCGAATGGATTGGGGGGGGGAGAGCACACTCAATAGAGTCCCATGTTAATAGTTGAAATTATAGCCAGGGGGAGTGGCAAAGCCAACATTGAGGGAGCACCTTTCCCCTCAAATGCATATAAAACAACACCCCTTTCCACATGGGCAGTGGTGGCTGGCCATGTCTCGATGACGCATATAGTCAACCAGAACCTTATAAAGACCTCCAAATGTGAATTGGTGTTACTTTCACGTTCCAGAACGCCCTGTCATCAAAGTTGACCGAAAGGTAGATACGCACTGCGATGGAAGGTCGCAGCTACTAATTAACTGTATCGATACCGCCGGCTGGCCCATGTAACATTACTGGCTGGGATTGGATTTGGTCAGATGGCGAAATCATTGAGGGGGCTCACCCATGGGATATAATGCTAAATTCTGAAAACATTGGGCGAGGGAACCGGTCCCATCAAGAATATGCAAATTAACACACCATATGACACAATCCACGGGCGTTTGTCGAGAACGCATACAGAATGGCTGTTGACTATTCTGACACTGGCATATTTTTCGCGGTGTACTGCTACGCCAGAATGTCCAGGTGCCAGAATATCCAGGTGCAAAGCAGCTCCAGAATTAACATAGAACTATGTGGAGGTTTTGAACATTTTGTCCTATTTCACATTCTGTGCATCGAACATTATATCACACTCAATGGTTAATGGTTGTTGGACCTTGTAATATTTGAAAATTATGATGTTTCGACATTCCGATTCTGTGCTTATAGATCCCTGGGTTCGAGTCTATTTCTTGCAGCCCACTACTAACGTCCTTTTTCAGCTATCGTTTCACCACTAGATAGCTCGAAATCAACCAATAGGAAGGCAGTATGTATCCGCCATAGAAATCCGGGGTCCCTGCGCTTTGTCGACGAGGTCCACCCTTCCGCCGGTGGTGCTGCGGTTATTTTATGAGCCATCGACTAATGTTGCCATCATGATCTTGCTGGAAATTAATAACAGGGTTGTGGAAGAAACGCTCAATCTGAAAATCAAGAATGCACAAGCTGGGTAAGTCTGCTCAAAAAAGGAACTTGGGGTGGGCCGGGGCGGGTTTACCGTGTTTCACATGTCTGCGGTTACCTAGCTTGGTAGGCATATCGATGTTACTATAGTATTTCATTTATTGTTGCTCTGCTATCTTTCTCAATCATTATGTAAACCCAGATGTGTTTAATTCCAACTATCTGAAAACTTAAGCCAGGTTTTTTGCACAAATTGTACTGTATCAAACTAGGTACCTATCAAGCATTAAAAATGTGATTCAAACCTAATCACTGTCTAAATTAACTTTCATTTGAGCATCAGATGTGTGGCTAAAGATGCCAGGTAGGGCATGTGTTGTCATAGCAGGACCCCTTGTTTGGTGCCCTGCTAATGCTAATTTATCATTTTCCTTATTCAGTCCAAAAATAAGGGCTTGGACAACCCTGGCTTCCTGAGAGATGTGCAGCCATGACTAGATGTAGATACAAACCATTCATTTATTGTCACAAAAGATGCAATTAAAATATTTTATATCATATCTACCACTTGTATAAAATGGGGTAAATTTCCAGAAACCGGTAAAATGCGATTTTTGGTATTTTTTTAAAATACATGGTATTTTAGCGTAAAATGACGATGCGACCACTCATTTTCTCAGCAAATGATTACTTTTCAGTTGGCAAACAAATACACGATCATAATCTTCACTGCAAATATAGCCCATCGCGTATAATTATCCGTACCTGGTGTGTCACAGATGTGATAAAGAAGATATTCAACACTTCATGCACTTGATCTAATACTCTGACATCAAAAACATGTTTCTGCCTTAATTCCACATTATCTCCGAGAATTAATACTCGCAACACCCCGTGCCAGGAACCGTCGTTAAGGGCCGGAAATTCCTTGCGATGCCGTATTAAAAATATATATTTGATGACGTCATGAACGAAAATTTTGTTTCCGACGATTCTGGTTTTCCGATTAGGTTAGGTTAGGTTAGATTATATTATGATGTAATATATTTTATATATTATGCTACGTTATCTTGGTCTAGGTTAGGTTAGGTTAGGTTATTTTTTTTTTTTTTTTTATTGGGAAAAAATAAAATAGACTAAAATAGACTTCCAGAACGTCTTTGTGATGGTCGAGTGTGGCATGGTTGGTGCAGTTGGTGAGGGAGCCGGTGTTGTATACCAGTGGTTTTGGGTTTGAATCCCAGCACTGGCTTTTTAGCCTGATCACACAGTTGACAGTCATTGATGGTCAAGACTGTTGAAAAATATGAACTAATTGTGAATACACAATCAATCAATCAATGACTTGAGGAGGCAGTGTAAGCAAATGGACATGTTGGGAATGTACTGTCTCTACACTGAGCTTGTGGCAATATTACATATGTGTGCTACTCCTGGTATGTACTGACCATACATATGATTGTTATATACAGTGTTAAAATAATGTTTTTTTTTCATTATGTGTGAGATATCGAAACAAGTAAAGTATGATGACAAAATTTTGTCATGCAGCATGCCGATTAATATAGTTTCAATTCTTGAAACTCAATTTTGAGCCAATATTTTACTAATAAGTGCATGTTTTTAATGTAATTTGTGATACACCTAATATAGGCTAATATAGGGATGCATGTACTAATGATAACGATTGCAATACCATGGTATCAGCAGATGGCATTGCTTAGCAGACCACATCACAGGTAATCTCTGTACCTGGAATTGTGCTACAAGAGGCTTGTGTATCACAATCTGCAATGGTGAGCTTAAGCATGATATGTATACACAAAATACTCAAACGAATCATGGAGTCTTCACAAACACACGCCAACAAGCACAATGTCGATACCTCCTTGGAAAGGATGTCTATTCAGCACTCAGAAAGTGGTATATTCCACCCTATTTCATGAATAATTTATGACCACCTGAAAAATGTGTTGGAATAGCTATGTGGTGCAATTACAGCCAAGTAGCTCATTTGAGCTATAGTGAATTACCCATAATGATCCTTTTGCATGTAGTTGTACTCTGGATAGTATGGATATGAAATCTTGTGAAAATACTGTGATGCACATACATTACATGTGATGTTCACCTAAGCAAACCATGTTTTAAGAATCCACCATGTTGGATTTATTTGGATATAGTGTTCAATGTACTTTGGCTGGCAAACTCAGACTCAGAACTCCAGATCTCCAGATCCTACCATAGATGGTAGGGTCTGAGCATCTCTTGGACTGTTTGGTGAGGATTTTGAATGTTTTCTCATTACTTAGCCCTTGTCACACTGAGGGAGGGGGGTAGAATTTGCCAATTGATGATTTTTGTATAACTAATAACTATGAAATGTGCAGCATTATCAATTAAAAACTCCAATGTCTGCTTAGACACGAACTCAACAGCCTGTGGCCACAAATTACATTCTAGCTCACCATGGGTGGGATAATTGAAAATGTTACTTTCCATGACATTGGACCAAATTAAGGGTATATGGGAAGAATTGCAACAAATTGAGGAACAGAGTCATTAACATGGGTTTTGCCAACTTATTTTATGGGCAATGGTACTCATAATTCTGTGTTTGTAACATGGTTGGTAACATTTGTAAAACTCAAGTGTATGTTTCAAGTTGATTTTTTTGTGCAAATGTTTTGATTTTTTCCCAAAACTGGAATATATGTCATTCAAACTGAGATTGTGATTATTCATAGCAAATTGCAAGTCAATAACTTTCAAAATGACATAGTATGCTGAATGTCCAGTAGTGGCCTCAGTATATTGCTGTGGAAATATGTGCTGCATGTGTATATGGCCTGCTCTAGTATTTGACCTCAGAATGCCATCCAACTCACCATGACATCCACCTTATTTTTCTCATGGATGCCTTTCTTGGCTACCTTAGGATGTAAGGCACATGATTGCACTCAAATTTGGCCTCTGCTGCTTTAATTTTGTTTGACTAGAATTGAAACTTTGCCAGATGGGTCAATGTTAAGCTTTGGAATGACCTGTGATGTGCAGGTAGGCTCATTGCAGTAGGTTCATCCACCACTGGAGCTGTATGAATCACATGTAGCACTTGGGTAAATATAGTTGACTTATCTGAGTTCATCTGGTTGAGCTCTGTCATTTGCCACCAAAACAACAAAATCGGCCGGTAGTTTTCGAGGCTGCTGCTAAGCAAGGGGCAGAACTTGCCCCACTCCCCCATTGTTCGGCCGCCGATCCCAGGGCGTAGGTTAACACTAGTGACCATTTGTCTCCTTGGTAATATTTTATTCAGATGTGACTGGTTGCACTCTTCCATTTCCTTCCATTGGCACTCACCATTCTGACTATTTTTGAAACATCATACAGGAACTGCATTGCAAGCTATGTTTATGCAAGCTCTGCAATGCTATGCAAGCATTGCAAGCTCCTGTTTATGACTTATTCCATGCCAATGAAAATGTCATTTTGTTTTGTAAATTGTTATTGTTGTATCTGTACCACCCCAGTATCATGACATTGACTATTAATTGTCTTCTGTTTCAGGGTGAAACACGAATCCATCGATGTGACATTGGCAGATTTTGATGGAGTACTTTTTCATATATCCAACCCCAATGGTGACAAAACCAAAGTCAGGGTAAGTCATCTATGTGTATCCACAGTGCCATCTTCATGGATTTCATTGATTTACAGATACTTGTCTGACCTCTGTCCCCATACCCTACTCGGTTGGTATCGGAAATGCGATGTGACCAACTTCAATAATTAAGATGCAAATCAACACTCATCAAGACACTCAAAACCTCATGTCTGTTTTATATAATATCCGGCAGCCACTGACAAGGTCGTCATACTTGCCTTTCAGAACAGAAATTCTTTCATTTTCAGATCCATTTTGCTACTTTCCAATCACTGCTAAGTTGTTTTTTGGGGTTTTTCTTCTGAACTTGTGCTTTTTAGTTGTATTCCAATCTACCGGTAAAGTATGTCATCAATGTTCGCAATTTCTATGCTATACTTGAGGCTCCTTATTGCCATCTGATGCCGAGCTGAAAATTACTTTGGACATGCTGCTTTGACATGTGTCTGGGCTGGTTGCCAGGTAATGATCGGCCGTCTGTGTGTTCCGACGTCCCACTAATGAGTGACGCCTGTGGCACTTACACTGCTCATATGACGTGGTCATGTACCTTGGCACTGCAGATGACTCTTGGAATCCATGGGCAGTTGGGGTACTGCTGCCTTGATGTAAATCATTTGAAATAAAACTTGCAAAGTGAGCCTGTGTCAATCTAGAAATCAAGCCTTTAGGACAGATAATTATGTACTTATTGTACTGCTGTGTTGGTTACTATTTGGTCATTATCTCTTTCAAATTCCATCATTGGCTCCATGGCCTGTTGTCAGTAGCACATTGGATGCTAAACCCATACATCCTCATGTTCAATATGCATTCAACTATGCAAGGTATGGTGCACTCTCCCCTGCTGATCTCCAATGGTCCATGTGCCAATGGCTGTTTTTTATAAGCAAGGATTTTGAGATGAGCCAGTTGCTACGATGCTACGTGTCTTGTGGTGCTGTAGATAGGCTCAGAAGATGTAGCATGCCCTATAAAATGGTGTACATTGTTACTGACCATGGTAACAGCCAATCAGGAATATATCAGTTTAACAATTTTGAGGTTTCATCATATTATATATGGAGTACTATTTGTCCATTTTGATTAGTCGATGATTGTGACAATGTGCTTTCCTGCAGTTCCCAAACATAACCAATGACATCTGCATACAAGAAGCGGCAGCCTGCATGCACGTCCCCTCTTCCAATCTATGGGGTGCTGTATGACCAATGCAGTTGATGCATCCCTAAGCCCAAATAACCAACCGAATTCGTGCTAGGTCAGATGCTTACCCAAGCTTACAACCTTAATGTGCACCGCTCAGCCGGCACCGTTCGATGAGTAATTGACTTCGGGATGGCTACCGTCACAGCGGTCTAGCTATCAAACTGCACATGGAGCTAGCTGGTGCTGCATGATCCATGGAAGATTGAATGTTTAGACGTCACCGTGAGTATTCCACAGAGTTGCTAACATCATGCCATTGTGTGGGTTTGACCGGTTAAAATCACAGTTGGTTGAAACCAGCCGGATAAAGGAACAGACAAAGAATCTACATTAGAATGTGCCTTTTCTGACTTGAAATAAGTCAATTCCAGTGATTGCTCGCATTGCGTCATTATGCGTATTCCACCATATATGTTGTACACACATCTCCATGGTTGATGGGCTTGGATATTTAATTCTGGCTTTAGCTTTAGTTGGGCCACTTTTCTTCCTAAATTGACATGGCAAAGGATGAAACCTGGGAAAATCTGGTCTGACACAGATCATGGCCAATGAACCAGGAATTGAGAACACCGAAATATATTATATGCTTGTGACATGAATCAGATATTAGCAGTATTCTCCTGCCAATCATAATTAAACTCATGTCCTTCACGTTCAAATTTTGTATTTTGATACAAAAGTCACCTGGAGTCATTATGTGGCATGACATGATATGGCACCAAAGTACAAGACTAAGTTGTTTGTTTCCAACGGAAACACTATGCAGTGATCAGAATAGGTGAGGTGCGAGGTAAGGGTAGAACATTTGACAAAGTTAGCATGGGCATTTGACGGGTCGATAACCATTTGCAGACCATCGATAAAAAAATTTCAATGTGAGAGGGAACCATCAGAAGCTTAGTACATACATCAATCGGTTTAGCCTTAGGTTTGTCTGGTGTGATTTTACTGGCATGTCTTAGTAAGGTTCTGTCAAATACCTACATGCATGTTTTCACTCACACCCTTGCTCCAGGAAATTTCAGCAAATCATTTCCCACGGAGTATCGATCAGTTCTTTCCAGGTGGAGAATAACTTGCCAGAATTGTTCTTCCCTATCCTCGGGATGAGTCAAGTAATCATTGGCATCTAAATGCATGACAATGCTCCCTGGATGACTTAACCCTGCAAAAGCGCAGCTTCAACCCACCAGATACTGAAATAGCACACCAAGTTACACATTCCAAAGCTGTTTATGGGTCTCCTTTTTTGCCATCTGAAGTCATATAAGAACTGAGTAAATCTTGTTATACAAAGAACGTTTTCAAGCGTTGGCCAAGGTTTCAAATAGTTATGACAAGCTTTGAACACTGCCTTGACTTAAATCATTTGAAATGCAACTTGCAAAGCGAACCCGTGTCGATCTAGAAATCAAGCCTTTAGGACAGAAGATTGTGTTCTTATTTTATTGTTGTGTTGGTTGCTATTTGGTTATCTCTTTCCAATTCCTTCATTGGCCAAAACTAGTTGCAGGGATCTGTTTTTGCCACGATCCTATGGTTGTTTGAGAATATTTGATTCGAAACCGAACCGTGTTTTTCTTCTTCTTTTCTTTGTCAGGTGAGCATATCGCTCAAATTCTACAAGGACCTTCAGGAGCATGGAGCAGATGATCTGCTCAAGAAGGTATATGGAGACCTCATCACTGCTACAGAGGAAGGTTAGTGACTGTCAATGAAGATGAAGGCAGGCAACAGTTTCCTACTGGCATAATGCCAATATGTGAATAAATTAAAGCGAAATGCTCAATGTGCTCAACAGCTGGGAATGGGTGGGCGTGGTAGACATGGACAGACCACTGGCTGGAACCATGACTGGTTGCTGTGAGTCAGGCTTTACCGCGATCACGTCGCATGATAATTCGGTGACGCTACATCATTTGCAGCCAGGAGTATTAAAGGGAAGGCAAGATCCGTTCGAAATGTGCCAACTTACGGTACAACCAATCACCGTTATTGTGAATTTGTTGCAATTGCTCGCGCCGTCCTGCACTCCCATGTGAACTGGAAGTCAGCTGCTGTTTTGTGCTGCACCGTTCAGTGCGAAGTTAAGCTGCTGGATTGACTCCTCAAATCATTGTTCTCAAATTCGTTTCGAGTTAGGTGTCCTATGTAAGAAAATATGTCCAGGGATGAGGAAAAATTAAAATGGAGATACGTACATGCATATATGCAGGCATGAAATGTTGAATCTCAACTGAAGCTGTTTTATCTTATTTTTATGTTAGTTTTATGTTGAATTTGGTCGAAGGGACCTTTTCATGTGTGAACACAAAAACACAGGCAAGTATTTTCGGGTGCAATATCTCCAGCTAGGAAAAAATTGGATGCATCCTACATGAGCCTATCTTCCAATATGCACACAGTTGACAAATAGCTTGCTATAAGGATCAGAAAATATGTTGGAAGTAATATAGGAAAAAGCTGTGTCAGGTGTCAATTTGCACCCAACTGCATGAATGTGAGAACCCTGCCTCAAATGCTCGTGGGGAACATCCACACGCATTTCAGGTCTTGTCCTCGCCTACAGCTGCTCTTTGCCCGCTACCGTGAGAGATTGGGGACGCCATGTGACCAACCAAAGCAGTCGACGTGGCAGAGACCAACCGACCTAACTGGTATTCCTCTACTTCCAGGGTACAATGTGTCTTTGTTAGTGGATCTAGACAACATTCCCAGCGAATGGGAGAGCTTAGTCAAGAAGATCGGCCTGTTGAAGACAAACTGTTTTGCATCTGTTTTTGTCAAGTATTTCGAGTTTCAAGAACAGGGCGAAGAGGGAGCAAAGCGCGCGGTGGTTCATTATCGTGACGATGAAACAATGTGAGTATGCCATGTTATCAATTTGCTTCTTTTTTTTGGCGGAGCCTACATCGCCCAAATGCTGGTGTTCCCACTTCTGACTCAGGTCGCATTGCTGTCCTCGGCCGCCCACGTGTGCTGGGTGCCAGTTGTGTGGTGTGACGCTGAGCCGTTCCTGTGCCGGGCTGGAATGCCTCCGGCTCGATTGATTTATTGATAATTTGAGCTTAAGGGCGCCTGAACTGTTAGTGGTTATCTAGCGCCCAATTTGCCGCAGGCTCGCTTGTGTGTATTGGTTTATGATCCAGCTGTGGCTGTGTTGACTAGAGTGACCTGCCTGCTGTGCTTTCACACCAGCTGTGCGTACCCGGGCTGGTAGTGTTCCGTTCCGTGTTGCACGCTGGCCGCCAGTGGCTGCATTGTTCGGCGTGCCGACACCCGTGTGTGATGGCTGCAGTGCGAGCCAGGCCGGCTGACGTGCTGCGTGTGTTCGTGTGGCTAATCGCGCTATGTACACCGTGTGGCTATCGCGGTCGAAGCGCCCACGACACCACAACTAGCGAGCTGGTGGCTGACCTGTCACGGCCTTTGCAGGTATGTGGAGGCGAAAGCCGACCGGGTGACTGTGGTCTTCAGCACAATTTTCAAAGATGAAGACGACGTTGTTATCGGCAAGGTGTTCATGCAAGAGTTCAAGGAGGGCCGCAAGGCCAGTCACACAGGTGCGTTGGTTTGTGGCAGGCCGGGCGGCCACACCACGACCGTGGGAGGAGGGGAGTGGGGGGGGGGGGGGTACACAGCACGTACATCCTGCGACCGGGCCGATGGTGCACGATCGGCGCGATCAGACAAGATGCCGCGGTATTGCACGCGAGTGGTTACCGTACCAGCGCTGGTCGGGCTGGGCCAATTGGTCCAGAGATCCGTTCTGACCCACCGGACACTCGAAGTGGACGGGTGGTGCGTCAGCACGCCAGGAAGCACTGACGCCGCTGCGCTACTGAGATGGCTGGGTCTCGCTAGCTTTCTCTTAAATATCCCCGGATGGCAGTTTTAATTACGCAGCTACCGCGATCCGTCCACGCTGTGCAGGAAACCGCCCTGAGTGGTCTGACGTGTATTGCGTCATGCCATTGCTTCACGCTGATGTAGAGATCTGTAAGAGCTTCCTCGTCTCGACAGGTTACGGCAATATTCAGCTGATCAGTAATGCCGTCATCTGTTGTCGGCTCATTCCGTGCGAGTGACTCATTTGGATTGTTGGCATGGCGACCCACTGTGTCGTGGGCGACACAGTGGGTCAGGACTGCGATTAGCACGGCAAGTGATGTTCGGCTACCACTGGAGCCTTGTGCTGGCCACAGCGCCGCAGGTGATGTTCAGCCACCACTGGAGCCGTGTTGTACTGTCCACAGCGCCGCAGGTGATGTTCAGCCACCACTAGAGCCGTGTTGTACTGTCCACAGCGCCACAGGTGATGTTCAGCCACCACTAGAGCCGTGTTGTACTGTCCACAGCGCCGCAGGTGATGATCAGCCACCACTGGAGCCGTGTTGTACTGTCCACAGCGCCACAGATGATGTTCAGCCACCACTAGAGCCGTGTTGTACTGTCCACAGCGCCACAGGTGATGTTCAGCCACCACTAGAGCCGTGTTGTACTGTCCACAGCGCCACAGGTGATGTTCAGCCACCACTGGAGCCGTGTTGTACTGTCCACAGCGCCACAGGTGATGTTCAGCCACCACTGGAGCCGTGTTGTACTGTCCACAGCGCCACAGGTGATGTTCAGCTACCACTGGAGCCGTGTTGTACTGTCCACAGCGCCACAGGTGATGTTCAGCCACCACTAGAGCCGTGTTGTACTGTCCACAGCGCCGCAGGTGATGTTCAGCCACCGCGAGCCGCCGCTGGAGCTTCAGAACACGGACGCCCGCGTGGGCGACAACATCGGTTACATCACGTTCGTGTTGTTCCCGCGCCACACAAACCGGGCGGCGCGAGACAACACCATCAACCTGATACACATGTTCCGCGACTACCTGCACTACCACATCAAGTGCTCCAAGGCCTACATACACTCACGCATGCGCGCCAAAACGTCCGACATCCTCAAAGTTCTGAACCGAGCGCGACCGGAGGCCAAGGCCACCGAGAAGAAGACCATCAGGTGAGGGCTGGTGCAGGTGGCGGCGGCCGGCCGCCGCTCCAGAGTCCGACGGCACGTGTCTCAACGGCTCATGAGCCTCGTGGTCGCGAAGAGCATGCAATTATCGGTTGTGATTCAGTTTGGTCGGTACTTAATATTCTTAGGGTTTCGCCTTTAAATTGGTTTTTGGTGTGTTCGAACATGGATCGTATGCTAGGATAATCGACAATAATGGCCTCGAACTGCAATGTACCAAGTCCATCTTGAGCATTGGAGTGTTCCATCAGGGTGTTAGAGGTGCAATCAGAAGTCTTCAGTATGTAGTGGAAAAGTGAAAAAAAAATTTAAGCACGACCAGAGAGCGATGAAGTTCTGAAATGAGAAATAACAATGAGGTAGGTTGGCAAGCAGCGTCCTGACATTGATCTTTCTCGTACTGTGGATAGTGTGAACCGAGGGCTTGAAACCCACAATGACGTCTAAATAATGGACAACATACCAGGCGAATGAAATCAAAATGAAGGTTGAACACTAGACGCTTTTTATGGCATTGCCAACAGTATGACGTCATTGAGAGTGACGGAACTTGACAACTGTTATCAGTTTGCTGTTACCCTGTATGTCGTGTGTTATGCTGCTATGTCGTGAATGTGAATCCAGTAAGCCAAAGCTAAGGTCACGGAATGTCGAATCAAACCTCAATAAAACACAACCTTCTGCTCAAATCTAGGAACTTTGGGATACTGCTGCCACTATATCAATCGGAGACTTCATGCTCCGGCTTGATGATGTAATGTTACGTTCAATTTGACTGAAATTTGGATATTCTATCAAGGAATTGTGGAAATTGGAACTTACGTTTGACTCTAAAGGGTAAATATTTGAAGTTTATTCAGGTGTTAGTTCCCATCCGAATGAGGGTAGTTTGAGAGACTGTCCCACTAGCATTTTAACCCGGGCATGGTTTGTGGACTGACATGATTCAGGTTTTACTCGACTCAGATGGTGCAGGATTCATTCAGCTGACCGGCATGATTCACAGCTCTGTCAGTTCACGCCCTGTCTGCATTCTGCTCATGTATCTGAATCAATAGTTTACACCGAATGTTTACACTGAAGCCACAGCACCGGTGTTTTAAGGTAGACCATGCTTTTTGGGGCTAGTCTTTTCTTGGATAATCTCTCCCCACCGCCAACGCCACAATCGATCTAAGTGAGCTTCAATCAACCGTCGGTTACGCCTTCCCTAGTGCCATGACTGCGTAATCTCCGGAAAACGTCCGATAATCTCGTTATTAGTAGGAATTTATATTCGAGCTCAAATGAATGCATCGTAATCTTTTTGGATACCCTTGCTGCTCTGATACAAAAATGATGCTATCGCACGCTTAAAATTGCAACCTAGTCGTTTTCTAACAGGCACCATTCATTTATGACCGACAGTGTGAACGTTTTTAACGCAGACCACTTCCAGTCACCAATGTGCGCCTCATGGTCAGGTTTGTGCCAGATGCACCATAAAGCCTAAGCATCCAACGCACGACCATCCAGGATTTGCGGCAGCGTTAGAGGTTAGCATGTTGAAGTGACTTGCACCGGGTGGTCTGCGAGGCGGGTCGCGCCTGGCGATGCCATGAGTGGTCGGATGCCTACGACGGCTCTGAGGGCCTCGCCAACGCGACCGTCTGTCTGTAACCATGTCCTCGGGAGGGGACCGGCGCACCGTGCCGACACGGCTGCCGACCGGCCGGCCGAGCAGCGCGCCACAGATGTGTGCCTGCCTGTGTTTCAGCGGCCGCACGTTCCGCCCGTCATAGAGCGCCGCCGCGTCCACACTGGAGACGACGTGACTACGTGACGACGACGGACCCTACAGAGGGTGTGCCACCGAGGTGGGCCGGTCGGGCCGGTCACGCGCCGGCATCAGGCGCACGTGCGGCGGCCGTGGGTCCAGCGCCGCACGTGCTGCACGTGCTGTCTAGTGGCGGCCGGGCCGGCGTACCGCAAGTCTGTGATTCACTCTCAAATACAGTGTTGCCCCACCCCCGAAACTGCCTTCTTTTGTGGAGCGCAAACATGAGAGTGTGCACCAGTGGAGGTAGGTGCTGCTTTGTGCTGGAGGGACTGTATGGCCCGACGACGAGTGCTTCGCTGGTTATCTTGTGTACGTACGTGTGCAGGCTTTGTTATCATATGCGTGAACTCTTCTATGATCTGTGTCTTGGGCGCTCAAAGAATGCGCTCATCTCCTTATTTTTGTGATTCGGTGACGACGGAATATTACTAATTGTTGGTTATCTGAACTAGTATCGGCCATTGTTAATATAATCATCGCGAATGACGCGCGACTCTGCCCATGCGAAGGCGAACGTTGATCGGATGTGTCTGTTAAATACGAAGCGCGCTACAATATACTGAACGATGCGTAATAGTTATCGCTATTAGTAGGAATTCATATCCGAGCTCAAATGAATGCAACGTAATCTGTTTGGATACACTTGCTGCTTTGACACAAGAAGGATGCTAGCACACTCTTAAAACGCAACCAACCAACACCACAGCAATCTGAATCCGCGCTGAGCTCGGCCGACGATGCAATGCCTCAAACAATACGTAATGCTCTGCTCATCGGGTAGGCGTTGCACAGCCAATGCGGTTGATGAACACTCCATGATGAATCCAGACTGCCAATTAAGTGGGTCTGTCCGGGTGCCTGTGGCTGGACGTCCACGGATCGTTCGGCCTCGGGGGCGACAACTGAAGTTGGACACGCTGACGCGCCGGGGACCAGATCCCCGACCATCTCTATGGTGTGTTGATTCCTACGACAAGCGTCTAGTCATTGCACATTAACGGATGGCGCAGCTCATTTTGTACGGAAGTTTTGCGTTGCCGGTAGTCGCAATTTCAGACGGCACTTCGCAGTTCACACCAGCCGAAACTAAGTTGGGCTGAACGATGAGTGGCAAATACTGTAATTAGGTAGCCCGTTGCTTTCTCGCCCATATTGCGCCAGATATCAGTCCGGCTGTCTCGGACCTACTCTGGCGTCTCACCGTAGTTAACCTTTCGCGAAAGGTTAATTGCCGCACACTTCAAGCAGGTGCAATGGCTGAAACGCGCCGTATACCTTTGCGTGTATTAACGAAGTGCCGACGGCATAGATGGCATGGCATGGACGCTGCTGTTGACAAAAGAAACCGAGACGACGCTTTTAGTTCTGCCTCCTCGGCCATGCATGGATATAATCATTAATTCAAGGCTCGATGGTGGCCTGCCCCACCTGCTGTTGATGCAGATTGACATGGTCGAATCCAGTGGCTAAATGTTCTATTTTTAATCCTCTCCGGTTCGGGAAAGGAGGCTCTCGAAAGTCCCTCCCTATGTTTTTTTCCGCGATAGCGGCCAAGTGAGTAGACGCAGACACCGAATTTTCAGTAGCTTATACATCTGTTTTGCATATTTGATTACAATTTCTGGTCCTTGCTGAACGTCATTGGTCTGGAACAGGTGAAAGGGAGTGATGTTGCAAAGTATTAAAAGTGCGGCCAATCAAAGTAGTTGCAACTTATAAACACCAAACATCAAAGTGTGCTGTCCTTTCATCAGCACGAACAAACTCCTATCTGGAAATGTTCATTAAGGTTACTGACCTGAGATCAGGTCAATTTCCGCATGTTTGCGTATTCAATGGGGAAAATTCGATTTGCGGGTAATTTGTCACGTCAAGAATGATACAGAGGATGAAATATGCATTCTGGGTTAATTTATGTAGGTTAATGACAAGGCCAGGTCACTTACGTATATTCTACACCATGCCGTATTATGCAGAATGTTACTGTTCCTCGCCAAGCGATGCCTGAATTCGGTTTCAGCGCTGCTTAAGTCGTGCGACGTAAGATTGGACGTAACCGGACAAATGTACGCAAAGCAAATGTACGTAAGCGCAGGTGTACGTATGGCAATTGTACGTAAGCGCAGATGTACGTATGGCTAATGTACGTAAGCGCAAATGTACGTATGACAAATGTACGTATGCGCAAATGTACGTAAGCGTAAATTAAATCCAAGGATTTTATTTTGGGGGAGGCGAGGCTATCCCTCTATCTTGTCGAAACTTATCGCGTCCCTGGTTTGTCCCCCCAATTTCAAAACCGTGGCCATACCCATGTCTATGCTAATGATTGCAAAGCAATATCTAAAATAACACGAGCTCTAACTTTTTCTAATCATCTCCAGGCACTGAAATTAGGGCTATATATGACCTAATACGACCTCTCGTGACCTCATAAGTCAAAATGCAATTATAAGGTATGTTTTGGGCTCTTCATGACCAGAGCTTTCAAACGGTTTTCTGAATTTCATCCCAGCATGTGTAGGTCGGAAGTTAGAGGAGGGCTTCCAAGAGTTCCCCCCCACTGGTCGGCGAAAGTGGATCTTCCGGCCGACACTGCGAGGGTTAAGGAACTTTGTTCGAATGTTTACTGGGATGACTATGCCAAAACAGAGCTTGTTTGGACCATGATATCCACCACCCGATCTGAGAATTGCGTTCAACAGTGGGAATTTTGGCCTCAAGTTCGGGTGCTGTCGATGCATCGACACAGTTACACCGTTGCTGTGACCCCGGCCTGACCGGACCAGTTGCCAGCTGACCCAGCCGTGCATTATGCCGAGGGAATCGACTCGAACCTTCCTGTTCTGGCAATTGACAGAACATGAGAGATCGTTGCAAGCCGGCACACTAACGAGCAAAGATGCTGGGTCAGCGGCGAAATTTAGCAGATCCTCTTAGGTACTTTACCACGCACACGCACCTACTCTCCACTGGGTGAGGTTCTTTCCTTGAGCACTCACCGTGAGGGGTACCATCGTACTACCGGGGATAGGGTAGACTTGAGCATCCTTCAACCTTCAACCGCCAAGATTACCGGGTCCACCCGCGACCAACCAGCCAACCAACCAACCAGACCAAACAGTGAGAGTTTGGCGGTGATATGACCTTAGCACTCGAGTACGTTGTAAACGAACCCAATGTTCATTCCAAGATCACGAGCTGCATGACCGACGCAGTCGATGCGTCCATAAACTCCATTCAAAGATCACGAAAGAAGCTGATTTTGAAGACTAATTGGGACTTCACAGAAGATGTAACCGAGCATCCGTACACCACCCTACAGTTGGCCTTGCTGCCTTCCGGATTATGATGCTCCCATCCACTGGCGGATCTAGGGGTGGGGGGGGGGGCGGCACGGGAACCATGTGCACCAAGATGCCGATTTGTACCGAAATGTTGCACTAAAATGACTTTTTTCTCAAAATCTTAAAAACGCAAATTTTGTGTTAAACAGATCCGGCGAATGCTATGCTGTTCAAATCCGAAAAGTTTCTAGAAATCGATTCGTGTTTCAATGGCCCTCCCCAGCCAGTCCTGGATCCGCCCTTGCTCCGACCCACCTGGGATGCACTTATAACACCTCGTTTATTTAAGAGGGCATATGGCAACCGAAAACTTTGGCTACTTTCAGCGTATCTTCTGAACGCAAAATTTTCGCATACGATGATGCATGGAAGGAATTGACTAAATAACTCTGTCGTGCCCCCCTCCCCCCATCAAAAACAAGTGGCGACTCCAATGTCCTGTGGTTGCGACCTTCCAAGGGAAGTGTACTTGGATCCGTCTTTGGTAGTCGGCAAGTAGGAGTCACCGTTGTGGTAAAAGTAAAGGAATCATTTTGTTCGATAGCACCGAAAATGGAAGCAAATATGTGGCAGCAAAGTGTATGTCATATTTGCCGCAATGTTATGGGCTCTCTTCAAGGAATGAATCGTGCTGCACATCACAAACACTCACTGGCCTGTTGGTCGTCGGGAGGGATTGTGTACGCTGGAGGGATTGTTGCCTTAGGTTAAATTTATTCAAATTTTGTACTTCAGTTCGCTTTTTGGTGTGCTCTCCCTGGATATCTTCCAGATTCTAACATACAATCGATGATGATCACCTATCATAGGAACTTTGAGAAGGTGCACCTGTGAAGGGTGCCTTCCCGTCAATTTATTTTCTCTGAAACTGTTCCTCCAAATGTCTGATGGTCAGTGCAAAGGTGTTTACTGCACACTGGGATTCATTTTCCACCAATGTCAATCGTCTGAATTCGGTGGCTTACACTCATCTAAATTGATCACCAAGAATGTTGCTGCGTAACAAATTACGGCACATCAAAGGAGGTTGTGCTGATTGTGGATCACCAGGTGAGTAGCTTTGTGGATAAAATGATCCTGTAATTTGTTTGTTAAGTTGATGTGTATGCATGCATTCTTCACGAAAAGGCTAAATTTAGTAAATTGGCCAGTTTGTAAAGCTAAAATTAAAATCAAAAGTAATGCTAAATGGGCTGGTTTGGTGCATGCTGGTGTGTAGGTAGGTAGGGGAAGAGGGGGGGGTCTGAACACTTAAGGCATTATGCAAAAAAATAGCTGCACTGCTGCTTCCGTATGGCTGAACCAGTAATTGTACTGTGTTTACTGAACACAAAAATGAACAAGCTATCCATATTCAAACAGTTCCTTTCAATGAAAATCCTCCAACCACTTGCAAAAAGCAACTTTAAAACATAATTATTTGGTGGTGTGTAAAGAACATGCGACACTTCATCGGAGATAGTCGAGGAAATAAACATCTCAGTCAGCATGCTCTACATCACGTACTCGGCAGACGCTGTGCCAATGATTGGCGCAGTTGGTTAAGGCGTCCGCTTTCCGTATGGATGGTGGTGGGTTCGAATCTCGGTGCCGTTACGTTTTTAACCGATCACACAATCGTTAGCAGTCAGGGCCGCTGGTTAATGTTTCACTTTAGATTACTTTACACTATCATATGAGTTGCTTTATGTAATAATATTTGCCCATGAAAGTAAAGAGGGAAAAACTTAATTAATGCCCACTCATGCAATGAATGTCCAATTGGACCATTTGGAATTGTCATCGTGGAATTTTGTCTGGAAGGAAACATTGCATCCATATCCAGTTCAAGTTGTTTATTTCAACAGCCCAGTTCTGTACGCACCACATTCTGTTCCATTTCAAGTGCAAGCAATGCTACCATAGGAAGTGCAGAAGATACCCGGTCAACATGCCTCTCACATAACGCTCCAGGGGGAGTTTGGGCACCTAAGATCTGAAACTAGAAGCACAAAATTTGGAGGAATTACAGCTGTAGTGAACTCCCTGCAGTATACATTTCATGACCCCAGGTCAATGTCTTCACAGTCAAATGAGGTCACAATCGGCCTCCACTCCACCCCAGCCGGCACTGACCGTACATACAGAAAGTATTCACGTTCCACTGCCGAACGATAGGTAGAGACTGTTCATACATATGCTCGCTACGTACGCTGGTACAGACCGTGTGTGCTGTTTTTACGGTCGGTAGTACGGACCCATCATGCGATCGTTACGGGCAGCGTAATTATTTTGTAGTGTGCCGTATTCTGAACATGAAAATGTTGTGCAGGATTACCTCACTGTAGCTGTTGTAGTACAAGCTATTAGTAGCCACTAAAAGTTGCTGGTGTAATTGCAGACAAAAATATTGAGTTGAATTGCAGACCTTGTGGTTTACTTAAGCCAACTGCTCTTGGAAGCCTAAAATGGTGCCTGTGAACTTTGCAAGCTCTGTACACAAAGAATAGGTAGAACTATCTGATCAGACATTCATATGTTGGTAGAGACAGGTACATCGGTTATGAATACCACCAACTTTTTGTTATTTATGTGCTGAACATGATGTGGGAGACGTCCAAAAGTAGGTGTTCAGGAAACAGAACGTGTTCATATACCCCCTCTTCCCCTATCAGGGCATGAAATGGTGCACTCTGGAGTGCAACCTTGTACATACAGTAATGTTTAGTGATGGTGACATATGGTTAAATTTGCAGTTTATGGTATTTTTTAATACTATGTTTTGAATGTGACTAAGTTATTGCAGCCATTCATTTTCTCTGGAAATTATCACTTTTAAGTCGGTGGTGGTTGATGGAATTGATGAAGCCATAGGCAATGGTGTGGAGGAAATGTGCTATGATATTAACAATATTTTATCAGTTAACACTCCAAACAATTGCAAACCTTAATGGGATGGTCCAAGCTGTGGCTCGTCCATGTGTACATCAATGGTATTCTCAGGCTGACCAGCATGGCACTTGGATTGGGGCTTATGAGGCTTTGATGCTTGAAGAAGGAAATAATGAATCTTGTGACCTTAAAATTACTTCAAGAACAAATACCTTCAAAGATATTGCAACAAATACCTGATCCTCGGTTGCTGCACCCACTCTCACATCTTGCCAGAGCTGCTCAATGTTCTGGTTGTGGATAATGCCATTGGAGGGATCAACAAAATGTTACTATGATTAATCTGCCAGTGCATATATCCTTCTTAAGAGAGTGTGTGATGTGCACCACAGCAGTCACTGTAGATGATGAAACATAGGTCAATAGGTAAATTTGGAGATCAGGCAAAATTTGATTCTTTTGATTTATTAAATCAGATTGTTTTTCATGTGGTTCAGATGATTTGTCCATTCATTTTCTCTGCAGATGATTATTCTTAGTCAACTGCAGTCAATACAATTGATGACGTCATAGGTACGATATGGAAGAAATGTGCCACAATGTTACCTGTATTTTATGAGTTACCACTGCAAACATTTAATGGGATCATCCGGGCTCTCTTCTGTTTGTACCACAATGGTGTCGGACTGACCAGCACTGCGCTCAGACTGCGACTTATAAAGCTTTGATGCTTCAAGAAGGAAATTATGAATCTGGTGGCTGTGGAAAGAAAATGCTTCTGGTCTGAACATGCCTAAGAAGTGAATACATGGTCATAACAGGAGCCACAAGGGCACACCAGGGTTAATCCTGCAAAGGGGTTAATCTTACTGAAAGAAAAGGAGAAAAGACTGAACCCCTCTTGCTCAATGATGTATCCTGAGTTCTAAAGAAACAGTCAACCCCATTGTTTTGCAATGACCAATATCTTCAGCATCAAATGCCCAATGCCTAATTCTGAACCCACCTCCAGGTACACCTGCTACTGGCAAAGAAAATACTGAATCTCCATAAGCAAAGGTGGGGACGAGTAGTCTAGGGGTAAGTTGTTCATCTCACAATCAAAAGATTGTGGGTTCGAGCCTTACCTGTCGCTACTCTTCGCCCGCGGCCAATCGGCGTGAGAGATTAGCGACGCTACATGACTCAACGGTCGATGTGTCGTAAAACCAATAACCAACCATATCAAAGGTATCCTGAGTTCTGTCAAAACTATTCATTGCATTGTGCTGCTATGACCAACTTCTTCAGCATCAAATTATGAAACACCAGCTGAATCCACAGCAGGTACACCTGCCACTAGCATAATTCCTCATTTATAAGCATGATCTATGACAAGAGGTCTAAGGCTCAACAAGAATCAGAAGGCCAATCCTAAAGGGACGTGCACACTGCACATCTCCTTGCATCAATTCCACCCTATCCACCCATGGCAGATACATAGAAAAAGCTCCCATGTCAATTTGTGGTCAACATTGTTTTCGGGTGCTTCCTGTTGCGATTTGAATGAGTTTGATGTTCATTACTTTGGGAAGTAACAACTTCTGAAGCTATAGGTAATTTGGGTTAACTATATAAGTAGTCATTCTAGGGATAAAATAACATCAAATTCAATGAAATAACATTAAAAAAAACACCCAAAGGAGCATGTTCCTGACAATGTAGGTACATGTTATTCCCTATCTCCCCAACAACACATAGCAAAAGTGTGTGTGTAGGGTATGGAATCTTAGTGTGATAATATATCATGAAGAATAATGGAAAATCACAAAAATATGGCCTAACCTAAACAACTGAGCCTTGATCACCTCATACCTACTGATGTTACATTGCCTAATACCTACAGCTGTTGGATTGCCTGAAACTTACTGATGTTGGATCTATAAGTGTAGGTTTCTAAAAATTATTGGGAGGGCATAATACATGAAGGCAATGGGCTGACCCAAATGGATTGGGGCCATACTGCCCATGGTCCTATGCTAAAATTTGATATGGGGGGGGGCAAAGGGAACATGGGGAAGGGGGACAAGTGCCCTTCCAACAGCATACAATAAGTAGCATCATAATATCATAAGTAATGCCATAGTATCATAAGTAATGCCATAGTATCATAAGTAATAGCATAATAACATAAGTAATAGTATAATAGCATTAGTAATATCATAATATCATAACCATATGCACACTCTCACCAATACCAGCAATTTTGATTGTGATTTTGATTTTGATTCAAGATATGGATGCAGTTGTACCAGCAGTAAATAGCACAAATAATGGCAGTTTTGGAGAAGAAAAAAAACAGCACAAGAGCATGAACTGGGCATGACAGCCCAGTAACATTTCTCTGCATGTTCCATGCTACTTGCTTCACTCTTGGACGCATTACAGACCCGACGTGGGCTTCCATCAACCGTGGCATCTTGATATGCGACGACTGCTGCAGCATACACCGCAGTCTGGGCCGACACATCTCGCAGGTGAAGTCGCTCAAGCGCGGCTTCTGGAACGGCCAGCAGCTCAAGGTGAGCCCACTGTCATCCAGTGGTGCTGCCACTGCCATCTGATGAGGTCTCCACTGTCATTAGTGGTGACCCCTGCTATCATCTGGTGACACCCTTGGGGACGAGTGGTCTAGGGGTAAGATGCTCGTCTCACAATCGAAAGATTGTGGGTTCGAGTCTCACCTGTCGCTACTCTTCGCCCGCGACCAATCGGCGTGAGAGATTGGCGACGCTACATGACTGAACAGTCGACGTGTCGTAAAACCAGTGCTTTCCGCGATAACTAATTTTCGGACCTGCGATAACGATAAAACGATAAGAAAGGTTTGCGATAACGATAAACGATAAACGAAAAAAAAAATTCACAAAATTAACAGCGATAGCGATAAAACGATAACGATAATTGTTTTTTTTTTTAACAGCGATAACGTCCAGAATATACGCGATTTTCAGTGGCACGGAGTCCGCCCCTGACCTATTTTCACGTCCAAAATCAAGGTCCAAAACAGAGTACAAATAGCATTAGTGTTTACAAGAAATGGACGCGTACAGATGCTGGTGTTGCATACCTGGCACCATGCAAACCCCAGCTGCCATGCAGCCCCGTCGCTGAGGGGCACTGATTCCGACTCACCAAGATGACCAAGCGCCGCAAAAGCGCAGTACACTCAGCGGCCGCTTGTACACTCAGCGCCGTGGACGCATTCAGTCCGCCGCTTTGTTGGATGATGGTTCGGTGCTTGAGACATCTGGCCCAGCTACAGACCAATTATAGGCTACTTTAACACATTGTCTTCAATAGGTACCTACTTATTGTATATCCCAATATTCGCCAATGTCCAAGACAACGCTTAGCACAGTTGAAGTACATATATTCTGTCACTCCGTAAGTACCGACATACCGGCAGAAGTAATTATATTTTCGACGCAACCACTTTCGATAAACCCTCGTACGTCATGCGTAACGTCGTCTGTTTTGCGGCGCGAGGAATATGCTTTTGACAAACCCTCGTATGTCCATCGTCCCTACCAGTTCTTAAAGGTTTTATGTAAATAAGCCTCAATCAATAACTACAAAATCTTATTTCAAATTCTTTATACTGAGTAAACAATTTTATTTTCAAACGATAATGAAATAATAAAATTATCTCAATTATGATTAACTTTGAAGATAGGCTAATATTAACTTGAAGATATGCATAGTTGCCAGATATGCGGGAGTGTAGAACAATGCCAGTTCTTAAAGGTTTTTTGAAAATAAGCCTCAATCAATAACTACATGTTATTTCAAGTTCTTTACACTGAGTACAGAATGCTATTTTCAAATGATAATGAAATAATCCAATTATCTCAATGACGATTAACTTTGAAAATAGGCTTATTTTAACCTGAAGATTTGGATAGTTGCCAGATATGCGGGAGTGGACCCCCCTGTGACTGACCTCTGCCCGGCCCGCCGCGCAAATTTATACCACCCGTCGGCCGTCTGACAGATCTGTACACTTAGCAGATGGCAACAGGTTGCGCACACACACTGTCGCGCGGCATACACTGTCGATCGTCTTCCATTTTTCCATCATCCCGTTTTACATTTTATCGTTTATCGTTCATAATTTTTGGAACTTGCGATAAGTGGATGAGCGATAATTTTGAAAATTTAGCGATAAACGATAACGATAACCGATTTACTTAACAGCGATAATTATCGTTTATCGTTTATCGCTCATCCTATCGCATGCGGAAACCACTGCGTAAAACCAATAACCAACCAACCAACTGGTGACACCCTTGCTGTCATTTGGTAGATAACTATCATCATCATCTGGTGGTGCTATGGTTGTCATCTGGTGGTGTTCCCACTGTCATCTGGTGGTGTTCCCACTGTCAGCTGGTGATGTTCCCACTGTCATCTGGTGGTGTTCCCACTGTCATCTGGTGGTGTCCCCACTGTCAGCTGGTGATGTTCCCACTGTCATCTGGTGGTGTCCCCACTGTCAGCTGGTGGTGTCCCCACTGTCATCTGGTGGTGTCCCCACTGTCAGCTGGTGATGTTCCCACTGTCATCTGGTGGTGTTCCCACTGTCATCTGGTGGTGTCCCCACTGTCAGCTGGTGATGTTCCCACTGTCATCTGGTGGTGTCCCCACTGTCAGCTGGTGGTGTCCCCACTGTCATCTGGTGGTGTCCCCACTGTCAGCTGGTGATGTTCCCACTGTCATCTGGTGGTGTTCCCACTATCATCTGGTGGTGTCCCCACTGTCAGCTGGTGATGTTCCCACTGTCATTTGGTGGTGTTCCCACTGTCATCTGGTGGTGTCCCCACTGTCAGCTGGTGATGTTCTCATTGTCATCTGGTGATGTTCCCACTGTCAGCTGGTGGTGTCCCTACTGTCAGCTGGTGGTGTCCCCACTGTCATCTGGTGATGTTCCCACTGTCAGCTGGTGATGTTCCCACTGTCATCTGGTGGTGTTCCCACTGTCATCTGGTGGTGTCCCCACTGTCATCTGGTGGTGTCCCCACTGTCAGCTGGTGATGTTCCCACTGTCATCTGGTGGTGTCCCCACTGTCAGCTGGTGGTGTCCCCACTGTCATCTGGTGGTGTCCCCACTGTCAGCTGGTGATGTTCCCACTGTCATCTGGTGGTGTTCCCACTGTCATCTGGTGGTGTCCCCACTGTCAGCTGGTGATGTTCCCACTGTCATCTGGTGGTGTCCCCACTGTCAGCTGGTGGTGTCCCCACTGTCATCTGGTGGTGTCCCCACTGTCAGCTGGTGATGTTCCCACTGTCATCTGGTGGTGTTCCCACTGTCATCTGGTGGTGTCCCCACTGTCAGCTGGTGATGTTCCCACTGTCATCTGGTGGTGTTCCCACTGTCATCTGGTGGTGTCCCCACTGTCAGCTGGTGATGTTCCCACTGTCATCTGGTGGTGTCCCCACTGTCAGCTGGTGGTGTCCCCACTGTCATCTGGTGGTGTCCCCACTGTCAGCTGGTGATGTTCCCACTGTCATCTGGTGGTGTTCCCACTGTTATCTGGTGGTGTCCCCACTGTCAGCTGGTGGTGTCCCCACTGTCATCTGGTGGTGTCCCCACTGTCAGCTGGTGATGTTCCCACTGTCATCTGGTGGTGTTCCCACTGTCATCTGGTGGTGTCCCCACTGTCAGCTGGTGATGTTCCCACTGTCATCTGGTGGTGTTCCCACTGTCATCTGGTGGTGTCCCCACTGTCAGCTGGTGATGTTCCCACTGTCATCTGGTGGTGTCCCCACTGTCAGCTGGTGATGTTCCTACTGCCATCTTGTGGTGTCCCCACTGTTTGGTGGTACTGTGGCTGTCATCTGGTAGTGTTCTTACCACAAGCTTGTGGTGTTCACACTGTCATCTGATGGTGTTTCAAATGGAGCAGCTTACTTCACACTAAATTCCCTACTCAGCACTCCCAACAATCATAAGCAATATTGCAATAATAAACAACAAGCAATATTGTATTATCTTGACATGTGCTGCTTTACTCAGGCATTTTCTCATGGAATGACTTCATTTAGGTACAGTCGTATTCACATCAGTGCAGCCTGACGATGTGCAATGGAAGCGCCATTATCCCATGCTAACTGAGTCATCGCCGGTTACTCTGTCACGCTATTTACAGCGCCTAGGTGCTGGCGTCACATCTGTGACAATACCACCAGGTGGTGCCGTTGGTGAGCTGATGTCACAGCTGTGACCATACTACTAGGTGGTGCTGGTGTGGTGATGTTGGTGAGCTGGTGTCGCTGGTATGGTGCTGTTGGTGAGCTGATGTCACAGCTGTTGTTGTACCGCCAGATGGTGCTGTTGATGAGCTGGTGTCACAGCCCTGTTCGTACCGCCAGATGGTGCTGGTGTGGTGCTGTTGGTGAGCTGATGTCACTGGTGTGGTGCTGTTGGTGAGCTGATGTCACAGCCGTGACCGTACCGCCAGATGGTGCACAACCTGGCCGACAGCGGCGCCAACAACATCTGGGAGCACTCGCTGCTGGACCCGTCACACGGAAAACTGGGCCGACGCAAGCCGGCGGCCACCGACCCAGTCCAGTGAGTGTGTGTCCAGACTGGTGCACCGCCTGTGTGACGTCATATCGCTGCCCCGGCACACATCCATCCGGTTGACGCCCACGTCAACGTGGTCATCCGTGTCGTCTGTCGATGGTGGCAATCAGTCCAGACTGGTGCACCGCCTGTGTGACGTCATATCGCTGCCCCGGCACACATCCATCCGGTTGACGCCCACGTCAACGTGGTCATCCGTGTCGTCTGTCGATGGTGGCAATCAGCATCATGTGACTGTAGTATCCGTTCACTGTCGTCGGCACCAACGAGACAGCCGCCGGCATACCTCTCCACCGCCGAGTCAAGCCCAGACCACCAGAAGTGTGGTCCTAGCCGCTGCTTCGTCCGCACCGTCTGTTGGTGGCCGTCGTGCGCTGTCGCCAGCAGGCGAGCGAAATCTGAGGTCTTCCACCACCGTACGGGCGTCGGCTGAGGCCGGACCGAGCTAAGTTTTGTTCTCAAGTTGGTTTTAGAAGACTGAGCACGGCTGCCAATACAGGAGTGGCATTGGAGATCGTGTCGGTGCGGACGACAGTGAACGGACACTACAACGGCAACCAGCATCGCGTAGGGAAATACACTGTTTTTCTGAGAAGTGTACTTCGGATATACAGGGTATTCTCCAGGCCAGCCGAAATTATAACCTGAAATAATTTAGCTGGCAACTGAGTCTTAGTCCGCTAAATCTGGGCTCCGAAGTGGTCGAAAATTCGGTTGTCTATCAGACAACATAACTGGCCGTGGCAAATACTACGTATGAAATAACCATTTCGATAAGTTATCGATGACAAAAAAATGAATATATTGATCATTATGGTAGCTATGGATATATTTGCGATCAATATATACCTTCAATGGTATATGAATAAGAAACAATAAGCACATGGTACAAATAAAGTGTACACACAGTGCGCTATACACTAACATTGGTAGTTGGTTGCTAGGCAGCGTGGCACCGCTTTTCTCAGTTGTTGCCGACGACTGGGGTCAGAGATGCGAACCTGTGTGCTCGTGCCTCATTGGTAGTTGGTTGCTAGGCAGCGTGGCACCGCTTTTCTCAGTTGTTGCCGACGACCGGGGTCAGAGATGCGAACCTGTGGGCTCGTGCCTCAGCAAACTTGCGTCCCACGTGTCCGACTGTGCAGTGCCGTGACTAGAAGTAGTGACCCCGACACGTGAACAATGCTGAACGAACTGCACGCTGCCATTGCGCACCAGAGAGCGCTCGTCCGCATCGAGCTACCAGCTTTTGACGCGGCCGATGTTGACACGTGGATTGTCACGTGTGACAACCTGATGCTGGACGCGGGCCTGCAGCTGGTTCAAACCACGGTGTTCCGCGAAGCGTTGGCTCAGCTTCCACCGCAACAATTCCGTCTGATCTTCACCCACTTGGCCGCGGCGTCGCCGCTGGCGGCCGACTGCCACACGACGACAAAATAAAGGCCTGCTTGTGGAAGCAACTGCGGTTGACGCCGGCCGCTAAGCTACAGGAAATCCGGTTTCCACTGACTATGCCGACCGCTGGTGCCGTGTCGACCGCCGTTACGGCCCGGCATGGGAAACAACTGATCTGAAGGCTCCTTTGTCAAGATTTCACGGCCCAATTAGCGAAAAAGCATGCCAAGTGCATAGCGTATGGACTCTCGGTACGATTTCGTGACGTCACGACTGCTCTACCCGATTTTTGGCCAGATGGCTTACCTCTTATATATGGCTTGTTGAAAAAGCATTGTTCGTTTTGACACGAAGCATTGCAATTCAATTTTGCTTTCTAATTCGATTTGTCTGACCTCCGGTATAATTGTACTTCCAGCCAGATTAGCCAACAACAAAGTCAAAGACACAAAGTCATGTGTCGGAAATGAAATCCCTGGGCTGTTTAAAGTCGCATGTGACCACCACACCATCGCCGGCAGTACCAGCCTCAGCAGTGGCACCATTGTCACCATCGCCGGCAGTACCAGCCTCAGCAGTGGCATCACTGTCACCATCGCGGGCAGTACCAGCCTCAGCAGTGGCACCACTGTCACCATCGCCGGCAGTACCAGCCTCAGCAGTGGCATCACTGTCACCATCGCCGGCAGTACCAGCCTCACCAGTGGCACCACTGTCACCATCGCCGGCAGTACCAGCCTCACCAGTGGCACCACTGTCACCATCGCCGGCAGTACCAGCCTCAGCAGTGGCACCACTGTCACCATCGCGGGCAGTACCAGCCTCAGCAGTGGCATCACTGTCACCATCGCCGGCAGTACCAGCCTCAGCAGTGGCACCACTGTCACCATCGCGGGCAGTACCAGCCTCAGCAGTGGCACCACTGTCACCATCGCCGGCAGTACCAGCCTCAGCAGTGGCACCACTGTCACCATCGCCGGCAGTACCAGCCTCAGCAGTGGCATCACTGTCACCATCGCGGGCAGTACCAGCCTCACCAGTGGCATCACTGTCACCATCGCGGGCAGTGCCAGCCTCAGCAGTGGCACCACTGTCACCATCGCGGGCAGTACCAGCCTCAGCAGTGGCATCACTGTCACCATCGCCGGCAGTACCAGCCTCAGCAGTGGCATCACTGTCACCATCGCGGGCAGTACCAGCCTCAGCAGTGGCACCACTGTCACCATCGCCGGCAGTACCAGCCTCAGCAGTGGCACCACTGTCACCATCGCCGGCAGTGCCAGCCTCAGCAGTGGCACCACTGTCACCATCGCCGGCAGTGCCAGCCTCAGCAGTGGCACCACTGTCACCATCGCGGGCAGTGCCAGCCTCAGCAGTGGCATCACTGTCACCATCGCCGGCAGTGCCAGCCTCAGCAGTGGCACCACTGTCACCATCGCCGGCAGTACCAGCCTCACAGTGGCACCACTGTCACCATCGCCGGCAGTACCAGCCTCAGCAGTGGCACCACTGTCACCATCGCCGGCAGTACCAGCCTCAGCAGTGGCACCACTGTCACCATCGCGGGCAGTACCAGCCTCAGCAGTGGCACCACTGTCACCATCGCGGGCAGTACCAGCCTCAGCAGTGGCACCACTGTCACCATCGCCGGCAGTACCAGCCTCAGCAGTGGCACCACTGTCACCATCGCGGGCAGTACCAGCCTCAGCAGTGGCACCACTGTCACCATCGCCGGCAGTACCAGCCTCACCAGTGGCACCACTGTCACCATCGCCGGCAGTACCAGCCTCAGCAGTGGCACCACTGTCACCATCGCGGGCAGTACCAGCCTCAGCAGTGGCACCACTGTCACCATCGCCGGCAGTACCAGCCTCACCAGTGGCACCACTGTCACCATCGCGGGCAGTACCAGCCTCAGCAGTGGCACCACTGTCACCATCGCCGGCAGTACCAGCCTCAGCAGTGGCACCACTGTCACCATCGCCGGCAGTACCAGCATCAACAGTGGCACCACTGTCACCAGCACGGCCGCCATCAACAGGCTCTCTCGGCCGTCGGGCGCTCGCTGCCATTTCAGGCTGAACATTAAGTGCGACCAGGAACTGGGAAGTGTGCCGGACGATATACGGCCACGTTTACAGTCGGCGTTCATGGCCTGCTCATTTCCCGTCTGCTGTGGTCTCGGGCTGATCTATTGCTCGTCTGTTACCATCCTGCTGGCTGGAACATGTACCTTTGACGGCCGCGGCAGACCCTGTGCACATTTGCTGACAGTCTACCTTTCGGCATGAGATTCAGTGTGCATTTCACCGTGGGGTGATGTTCGTTCTGCACTGGTTTGCGTGGCAGTGTTTATTTGCGTACGTTGTCGACTCCATCATCACTGTCTGTCTGTCTGTCTGTCTGTCTGTGTGATGCATTCAGCGAGTTCGTGAATATGTCTGCACTTGGTGTCATCGTTAAAAATGTGTTCGCTTCTCTTAATAATCTGCAAATAAGCCACACCTAATGGTTTCTAAACGTGCATACGCTACATGAAATAAAACAGGTTGCCTATTTCTCCTGACTGGGGCACATAATCCAAAGTTCTGCAATAACACTGATGAGTCCGTCCTACCACATACAACGTTTCGGTTACCAAAATGATGGTCCACCATACTGCATGTTACCGTGACGATGGTCCACCGTACTGCGGGTCCTTCGCAATTCTGGGGGGGGGGGGGAGATGGGTGTAAGGTTGAGTCACCATGTCCATATGTCTGCATGTATTTGTGTGTAGATGGCCGTCGGCCTGACTGTCTCTCTGTCTGCCGGCAGTCCCAATAAGGCCAAGTTTGTGCGCGACAAGCACCAGATGCTGGCGTTCGTGTACCGACCCGGCAAGGACGACCGTCAGCTGGCCGAGGGCGACACCAGTCTGCAGCTGCACAGCAGCGTCCGCACCGCCAACACGGAGACCAGTCTCAGACTGCTCAGTCTGGGCGCCAACCCAAACTACTGGCACCCGGTACTGGCCCGTAGCTGAGCTGCTGACCCATCCTGGGGTGGGTGACTCACACTGGGGCTGGTGACCCACACCAGGGTTGGTGACCCACACCAGGGCTGGTGACTCACACCAGGGCCGGTGACTCACACTGGGGCTGGTGACCCACACCAGGGCTGGTGACCTGCACCAGGGCTGGTGACCCACACCAGGGTTGGTGACCCACACCAGGGCTGGTGACTCACACCAGGGCTGGTGACTCACACTGGGGCTGGTGACCCACACCAGGGTTGGTGACCTGCACCAGGGCTGGTAACCTGCACCAGGGCTGGTGACCCGCACCAGGGCTGGTAACCTGCACCGGGGCTGGTGACCCGCACCAGGGCTGGTAACCTGCACCGGGGCTGGTGACCCACACCAGGACTGGTGACTGGACACCAGGGCTGGTGACTGGACACCAGGGCTGGTGACTGGACACCAGGGCTGGTGACCCACACCAGGGCTGGTAACCTGCACCATGGCTGGTGACCCGCACCAGGGCTGGTAACCTGCACCGGGGCTGGTGACCCACACCAGGGTTGGTGACCTGCACCAGGGCTGGTAACCTGCACCAGGGCTGGTAACCTGCACCAGGGCTGGTGACCCGCACCAGGGCTGGTAACCTGCACCATGGCTGGTGACCCGCACCAGGGCTGGTAACCTGCACTGGGGCTGGTGACCCACACCAGGACTGGTGACTGGACACCAGGGCTGGTGACTCACACCAGGGCTGGTGACTCACCAGGGCTGGTGACTCACACCAGGGCTGGTGACTCACACCAGGGCTAGGGACCCACACCAGGGCTGGTGACTCACACCAGGGCTGGTGACTCACACCAGGGCTGGTGACTCACACCAGGGCTAGGGACCCACACCAGGGCTGGTGACTCACACAATGGCTGGTGACTCACACCAGGGCTGGTGACCTACACCAGGGCTGGTGACTCACACCAGGGCTGGTGACCCACACCAGGGCTGGTGACTCACACCAGGGCTGGTGACTCACACCAGGGCTAGTGACCTGCACCGGGGCTGGTGACCCACACCAGGGCTGGTGACTGGACACCAGGGCTGGTGACTGGACACCAGGGCTGGTGACTGGACACCAGGGCTGGTGACTCACACCAGGGCTGGTGACTCACACCAGGGCTAGTGACCCACACCAGGGCTGGTGACCCACACCAGGGCTAGTGACCCACACCAGGGCTAGTAACCCACACCAGGGCTAGTGACCCACACCAGGGCTAGTGATCCACACCAGGGATGGTGACTCACACAATGGCTGGCGACCCACACAATGGCTGGAGACCCACACCAGGGCTGGTGACTCACACCAGGGATGGTGACTCACACCAGGGCTGGTGACCCACACCAGGGCTGCTGACTCATACAGGCCAGCTGATCCACATGGGCTGCTAACTCAGTCAGATGTGGCATGTGTTTATTTGTGATGCAAGCAGAGCTGTAGCATTAATGGAGAACGTGGTAGAACGTGGAACGTGGTAGAGGCTGGAGATATTCCAGCACTGCTTGTCCCGATTATTTAGGAACGCCATCTCATGCATACTGTGGGTATCTGAGGGCATTAATTGGCATTGCCACACAATATTTTAAGTGTATCAAAACATGACAAAACCACTGCATAGTTAAGCGTCACTCCCACTGTATGGCTTTCCTCTGGTCCGGATAACGAGAAGTCTGCGCCATACTGGTGTTCGAGCCGGCAAAGACCAGTGGTGATGATCGTGCGCCGGCTCGGCTAATGTAGCCCGTGCGCCACAGGAGCGTGGCACGGGTCCTCTGCACGTGGCGGCGCGCGCTGGCCAGGCACTGCAGGCTGAGCTGCTGATGGTGTACGGAGCCGACCCGTCCCGTCCCGACCGAGCCGGCCTCACGCCCATTCAGCACGCCAGGTCAGTGGTACACGCCAGGTGGTCAGGTCAGTGGCACACGTCAGGTGGTCAGGTCAGTGGCACACGTCAGGTGGTCAGATCAGTAGCACACGACAGGTCAGTGACACACGTCAGGTGGTCAGGTCAGTGGTACACGTCAGGTGGTCAGGTCAGTGGCTCACGTCAGGTGGTCAGGTCAGTGACACACGTCAGGTGGTCAGGTCAGTGGCACACGGCAGGTGGCCAGGTCAGTGGCACACGGCAGGTGGCCAGGTCAGTGGCACACGGCAGGTGGACAGGGCAGTGGCACACGTCAGGTGGTCAGGTCAGTAGCACACGACAGGTCAGTGACACACGTCAGGTGGTCAGGTCAGTGGTACACGTCAGGTGGTCAGGTCAGTGGCACACGGCAGGTGGCCAGGTCAGTGACACACGTCAGGTGGTCAGGTCAGTGGCACACGTCAGGTGGTCAGGTCAGTAGCACACGACAGGTCAGTGACACACGTCAGGTGGTCAGGTCAGTGGTACACGTCAGGTGGTCAGGTCAGTGGCTCACGTCAGGTGGTCAGGTCAGTGACACACGTCAGGTGGTCAGGTCAGTGGCACACGGCAGGTGGCCAGGTCAGTGGCACACGTCAGGTTGTCAGATCAGTAGCACACGACAGGTCAGTGACACACGTCAGGTGGTCAGGTCAGTGGTACACGTCAGGTGGTCAGGTCAGTGGCACACGGCAGGTGGCCAGGTCAGTGGCACACGTCAGGTGGTCAGATCAGTAGCACACGACAGGTCAGTGACACACGTCAGGTGGTCAGGTCAGTGGTACACGTCAGGTGGTCAGGTCAGTGGCACACGCCAGGTGGTCAGGTCAGTGACACACGTCAGGTGGTCAGGTCAGTGACACACACCAGGTGGCCAGGTCAGTGGCACACGGCAGGTGGCCAGGTCAGTGGCACACGTCAGGTGGTCAGGTCAGTAGCACACGACAGGTCAGTGACACACGTCAGGTGGTCAGGTCAGTGGTACACGTCAGGTGGTCAGGTCAGTGGCTCACGTCAGGTGGTCAGGTCAGTGACACACGTCAGGTGGTCAGGTCAGTGGCACACGGCAGGTGGCCAGGTCAGTGGCACACGCCAGGTGGTCAGGTCAGTCGCACATGTCAAGTGGCCAGGTCAGTGGCACACGTCAGGTGGCCAGGTCAGTGGTACACGTCAGGTGGCCAGGTCAGTGGTACACGTCAGGTGGCCAGGTCAGTGGCACACGGCAGGTGGCCAGGTCAGTGGTACACGTCAGGTGGCCAGGTCAGTGGCACACGGCAGGTGGCCAGGTCAGTGGCACACGGCAGGTGGACAGGGCAGTGGCACGTCAAGCGGCCAGTCAATGGCCCACACCAGCACTGGCCAGGTCGGTGGCCACACCAGCTGCATAGGTCAGTGGGTGATGTCGGCTGGACAGGTCAATATTCTATACAAGCGCAACTAGTCAGTTCAATGACTTGGACCAGACGTTTAGTGTGGCGACTGTCAACGCCTTTGTTCACTGTCTGTACACGTGTGCTGGCAGGGAGGCCGGTAAGGTGGAGCTGTGTCGCCGCCTGGAGGAGTGTCAGTACGAGTTGACTGACCGTCTGGCGTACTTCATCACCGGTCGACGGCCCGACCACTCTGCTGGCGAACACTTCGTGGTGCCGCCGCCGGTGGTGCCTCCTGGCGAGCCGCTGCTCGCCGCCAGACGTAAACTGCAGGCGGTAAGTGGCTGTGGCGGCTGGACGGCCACTGTCGGGCGGCTGGCTTGGTGGGACCGGGACAGCGGCCGACGATGGACTGTGCACGCAACTCGCCAGGTCTGAGGCGGGGCGGGCCGGCGGCAGGTGTCGTCATTTTGGTGGCATCCACCTCGTGAAATCGTATCAAAGCAATGCTATCCAGGAGGCATGATTTTCTGGTTCGGTTATATGTATAGTATCGATTGCGTTTGTGCTGCCAGCATTGTCTGTCCGGGGCACAAGGTGATGTGGCGATTAGTATGTTTGACAGGAAAGCGAAACATTCAGAATTCAACACTAGATGGTGTTCAGATTTCTGGAACCACCGACGGTCATTCAGAGTGAGGATCAGGAACACGGTTTGCCTGCACGCCCCAATGTCTGGTAGAACTTGGTTATTGCTATGCTTATTCGGTCTCTTGTGCACTTCGCGTTGTTTAGCTTCGACTCTCACTGTCCCGCAGCTGCCCAGTCAGCTCCTGCCGGAGCTGGCGACGAAAGTGTATGACCCTGACTGTCCCAAAGCTGCCCAGCCGGCTACTGTCTGAGCTGGCGACGAACGTGTGTGACCCTTGATATTTGTATTTGCGACATTTAACAAACCGATTCCATAAAATGGATTAATATTTGGTTTGTGTCAGATTACAGTCAGATACATTTCACAAACATGAGCAAAAATGAAAGCAGCAAAACAACGGTATACAGGGAAAAACCGAACACGTGAAGTCAATTTATAAGACGTTCAGCATCGCAACGAACTCGCCCCGTGTCCGAGAAGCGGAAGTGGCCGGCGGCAGTAGGTTCCAGGCCGAGGCTGCCCGGAAGGAGAAGGCTCTACGTGACATGCTGAGGCGGAAAGGCGGTGGCTCCAGTGCCCCAGCCACCGTCGCACGAGTGGAGCGCCGGGAGACATCCGACCGCCGGCGGAACAGAACGGATCGCCTCGGGGGCTCGCGGATCATTCAGGGCTCTAAACACGGCGATGTTGTCGCGGTGGGTGACGACGTCACGGACACTGCGCCAGCCCAGCGTTGTCACTGTCGGCGAGATATGATCACGACGACGAGCCCCTACGACGATCCTAGCCCCGAAATTGATCGCCTTCTGCACTCTTCCAAGGTGACATTGGACAGCCCCGCCCCAGACAGTGAGGCAGTGTAGGATGTATGGAAAGACCCTGACTGTCCCGCAGTTGCCTGCTCAGCAACTGCCCAGCCGGCTACTGTCGGAGCTGGCGACGAACGCGTCTTATCCTGACTGTCCCGCAGCTTCCCAGTCGGCTACTGTCGGAGCTGGCGGCCGATGTGTATGATGAGGTGGACCGACGAGAAACGGACGCGCTGTGGTTGGCGCAGCATCCGGCCGCCACCTGCGGACCCGGATCGGTGCCCTTTCTGCCCGTCAACCCGGAGTTCTCGTCCACCCGCAACCAGGGCCGCCAGAAGTTGGCGCGATTCACGCCGCCTGAGTTTGGCTCGCTCGTGCTCGACGTGCTGCAGGTGCGGCCGGCGGTGTAGCACGCCCTGGATACATCATGGGTTTATGCATGACTGGGGTATTGATTGTGTCTTGGTTTTTAAAGTCGTGCAAACTGAACTGTTCCTCACGTGCTGGGCGTGTGCGAACACTCAGGCAAGTCACCGTATGCCTGTCTTTTCCTTGCCTTTTGTGTCGTTTTGCATGAGTAGTGTCTGCATTCGTTGAGGACTTGTGACCACAGCAGTGCGGAGGGCGTGCATCGCTCTGCCGTTGTGTACGCCCTGTGGAACTATCCCGAGGCATCGTCTCGCGCACAGGAGGCTCGTCGTCGTCAGCTGGGCCCGGCGGCAGCGGCGGCAGCAGCTGCTGCTGCGGCCGCTGCGCCGGCAGACGATTCGGACGATGAGCCGCTGTACGACTCTGTGGCGTCTGAGGACGACTACGCGCCTCTGGAACAGCAGCAGCGACTGGAGCGTGCCCAGCGGACACTGGCGCAGCAGCGACAGCCGACACTGCAGGAGGTAAGTATCAGCAGCCGGGTATGGGACCAGCAGACACTGGCGCAGCATCGACAGCCGACACTGCAGGAGGTGAGTATCAGCAGCCGGGTATGGGACCAGCAGACACTGGCGCAGCAGCGACAGCCGACACTGCAGGAGGTGAGTACCAGCAGTCGGGTATGGGACCAGCAGACACTGGCGCAGCAGCGACAGCCGACACTGCAGGAGGTGAGTACCAGCAGTCGGGTATGGGACCAGCAGACACTGGCGCAGCAGCGACAGCCGACACCGCAGGAGGTGAGTACCAGCAGTCGGGTATGGGACCAGCAGACACTGGCGCAGCAGCGACAGCCGACACTGCAGGAGGTGAGTACCAGCAGTCGGGTATGGGACCAGCAGACACTGGCGCAGCAGCGACAGCCGACACCGCAGGAGGTGAGTACCAGCAGTCGGGTATGGGACCAGCAGACACTGGCGCAACAGCGACAGTCGACACCGCAGGAGGTGAGTACCAGCAGTCGGGTATGGGACCAGCAGACACTGGCGCAGCAGCGACAGCCGACACCGCAGGAGGTGAGTACCAGCAGTCGGGTATGGGACCAGCAGACACTGGCGCAGCAGCGGCAGCCGACACTGCAGGAGGTGAGTACCAGCAGTCGGGTATGGGACCAGCAGACACTGGCGCAGCAGCGACAGCCGACACCGCAGGAGGTGAGTACCAGCAGTCGGGTATGGGACCAGCAGACACTGGCGCAGCAGCGACAGCCGACACCGCAGGAGGTGAGTACCAGCAGTCGGGTATGGGACCAGCAGACACTGGCGCAGCAGAGACAGCCGACACCGCAGGAGGTGAGTACCAGCAGTCGGGTATGGGACCAGCAGACACTGGCGCAGCAGAGACAGCCGACACCGCAGGAGGTGAGTACCAGCAGTCGGGTATGGGACCAGCAGACACTGGCGCAGCAGCGACAGCCGACACCGCAGGAGGTGAGTACCAGCAGTCGGGTATGGGACCAGCAGACACTGGCGCAGCAGCGACAGCCGACACCGCAGGAGGTGAGTACCAGCAGTCGGGTATGGGACCAGCAGACACTGGCGCAGCAGCGGCAGCTCACGCTGCAGGAGGTGAGCACCTGGATGTGGGACCAGCAGCTGGATATGGGACCACCGGCTGTAGGCTAGAGTAGCAATTGCTGTAAGGCATGATACCAGTAGCCGAAGTAGATGGGGGTATCCGGGACAGGAAGTGAGGGCCAGCAGATGTAGGAGATGGGCCGCAAGATCAAACCATCAGTCAGGAGGTGGCACCAGCAGGTGTGGGGGCGAGGACCACCAGGTGCAAGAGGTGGGGACCAGCAGGTGCGGGAGGTGGGGACCAGCAGGTGTGGGGGCGAGGACCACCAGGTGCAAGAGGTGGGGGCCAGCAGGTGCGGGAGGTGGGGACCAGCAGGTGTGGGAGGTGGGCACCAGCAGGTGTGGGGGCGAGGACCACCAGGTGCAAGAGGTGGGGACCAGCAGGTGCGGGAGGAGGTGGGGACCAGCAGGTGCGGGAGGTGGGGACCAGCAGGTGTGGGGGCGAGGACCACCAGGTGCAAGAGGTGGGGACCAGCAGGTGCGGGAGGTGGGGACCAGCAGGTGTGGGGGCGAGGACCACCAGGTGCAAGAGGTGGGGGCCAGCAGGTGCGGGAGGTGGCACCAGCAGGTGTGGGGGCGAGGACCACCAGGTGCAAGAGGTGGGGGCCAGCAGGTGCGGGAGGTGGGGACCAGCATGTGTAGGAAGAAGATAGCACGCGAGGGGAGTGGCGAACTAGTGGAAATGGAAGGTGAATATCAGGAGATGCGAGAGTATCAACAGCTGTAAAATTGGAACCCACTCTCCGGCGCTGCTACGGGGAACACATGCTTTAAATATGGATGGAAATATTTACTGGAATAATTGGTGTGCTTGAAAACGTGTACGTACGTACGTACGTACACGCTTTCATCCGCGTCGTATCTCCGGTCAGATCCTCGCACACCGTCTTGGTGTGTGACCTTAAAGATCCCCGTCTAACTTCCAAAATAAGCATTGCATGACAACGAACGGGTTACCAACGGAAAGCCTTCGACGATTGAGGTCCGAAAATGGTCTTGTTTTTATTTTTTGTTGTTGACAATTTTCAAAGTTAAAATCGGTTTTTGAGAGCAAATAGATTTTCTTCGAAACACATTTTGTGTCGGCATATTAGGGTAGTTTAGATCGTGCAATGCAACTTGGCACTATTTAGGCCATGCAAATTCGAAGTAAACCGTAAAACAGCAGTACAGTCCATAAAACAGACCTTTCATGATCTGAGGTTGGAATGTTCACTTCAGATGCATAATGATTAATGAAAAGGTACTGACAAATTTGCGCCACTGTGCCTCTATTTTCCCGCATCACGGAAAGCCCTTCAGGGAGCGTAAACAGATTCCCCCGAGACAGGGCGGATTAATTTTGCGAATTCTAGTGGTGTTGCAGTTATATTAGCTGGTGCGCTACATAGTGCAAGTAGCAAACGAAGTTAACAGAAGTATGCATTAAAAAGGACTGGAGAATCAGGGATGCAGCTGTTCGTTTTGCAGTCAAACCTCTGTATTTGTATGACAACCGAAGTTTTTTGTTTGTTTCCGCATTTCCACTTTCCTGGTAGTAACGAGCAACACGGAGCCTCAATAGAGTTCCTTCAACCGGCAGGATAAGTAAGCACGAGCGGTCTGACCCGGTCCGGTCATGGCGGCTCTAAAACACTGCAAGAGCTTGGCGGCATACCATCGGATCACGTGCTTGTCATATACGTTTGGCTTCAGTCACGGATAATTTGTTTTATTTTGAGGCACTGGGCTGTCTACATTGTCCCTATACAGTTGTATGCTCGCTGGTGTTTTCTAGTTTTGACGCTGTTATCAAGCTGTGCTATGTTAACCTCTCAGTGTTCGTAGCGGGGGAGTATCGCGTGTGCCGTTTTACCGCCATTGTATCCGGGATGCGATGTGTTATGGCACGACTCGGATTAGTTGTTGAGTCATGACACATGGCTTTAATGCCTGAGTAGAATCATCGCATTGTGTGAAATGTTCCAAGGCGAACTGAGCGTACCCATATAATTTTCACCACCCGAATCTGAAGAGGTGCGTCGTACTATATCTTGCTCCTGATCCGCCCAACAAAAGCCGTCGGGCTGGCATCCGTGTGCAGATGTGACGTAATGGCTGCCAAGTGAAAGGTCACCAGCTGCTGTTGTAGGCCTTGTCGTCACTGCTGCTGCATCGGTCGCGTGCTGGTCGGTTTATCCGTAACAAGCGATGCGCGAGTGTGTGGTGACGTCTTGACGCTGGGCAGTGGCTGACTGGGACGTGCTCACAGAGCCTGTACAACGACGATTCCGGCAACCACACCAAAGACGGCAGCAGCAACAGTCTGGAGGGCAACACCCACCGCAGGGTGAGTCGGCGCTGTCTCCACTTGCTCCCCTCTCTATCTCTCCGGTCTGATATCGGATAACGGATAACCAACACTGACCTCAACATGGTGCGTCGCGCTCTATCACCCTCTCTCTAATGGCCGCCTTATCTGTGAATCCACTAACGGCGACGGCCGCCGCTCTGTACATGCTGACCAGGTGGGGCGGGCCCCGCCCCCCGCCCCGCCTGCACTCCCGGTGGTGGTCACCACGTCGCCCCTTTGTGCTTGCGCGTCTGTGTGTGGGTGAGCCGCTGAGGTGCCGAGTCGCGCCGCCAGACGTCCGGCGACAGCAGCGGCAGCGCAGACCGACCCGGCGAACACCAGCCGCCGCACTCGAACCTGGCGCTGCAGGAGCACAACGACCAGATGCGGCGCGAGATCGACCTGCTGCGCGACATGGTGAGGCGTCCGGCTGGCTCGCCGGGCGGCACCGCGGCGCGTTCGACGCGGAGATTCCGTGTCTTTTTATCTCACTATCTCTCTCTCTTTCTCTGTCCCCCTGTCACCGTGTGTTGATTCGTTCAGATGTACAGCGCCCACTGCATCCGTCCTGACGGCACGGCTCTCCCTCTCTCTTTCTCTGTCCCCCTGTCACAGTGTGTTGATTCGTTCAGATGTACAGCGCCCACTGCATCCGTCCTGACAGCACGGCTCTCCCTCTCTCTTTCTCTGTCCTCCTGTCGCCGTGTGTTGATTCGTTCAGATGTACAGCGCCCACTGCATCCGTCCTGACGGCACGGCTCTCCCCTCTCTCT
>JAOTOM010002792.1:115000-119067 GCA_034440615.1 Ashinkailepas kermadecensis | reverse complement strand
AGTAACGTCAACACCATCATCAAGTCGTCTGACCCGAACGGCCGCGGGCTGAAGGCCTCCATTCAAACAAGGTGGAACTCCGAATTCACAATGCTGGAGTCCATCTGTCACGCACACACGGCCCTGACCACCATGGTCGGTGTGGCGGAAGAGAGGAGGTCGCCGGGTGCATGGACCTTCTGGATAAGGCGGACCTGGAGGGGTAGTCGGCGTGCTAAGGTTCTTCAACGACGCGAGCAAGCAGCTGTCAGCCTCTCAGCAGCCTACCACCTTCTTGGTGCCCCTGGTCCTGGAACATGCCAGGCGGCAGCTCCAACCTTGCGCCCTCTGACAGGACCATCGGCAGGCACCTGAAGGCAAGCCTCCTTCGTGGGATGACCGGCGACAAGTTCAGTGCCAAGGTGTCTGATGATCAGTACCTGGCCATGGCCCTGCACCCCCGGTACAGGCGACTTCAGCAGCTGCCTAATTTCACAGGAGGAAAGGGAAGAGCGGCATCCAAGAGCTGATGAAAGCCGAGGCCAACGCTCTTTGCTTGCAGAGCGCGAATGGACCAGCAGAGGTAGCTGTGGCTAGTGCTACTGAACGCACAGCTTCAACATCCACTGCCTCACCCGTCACAGCCTTCAGCCTGGAGCTGGAGCCAATGTCGGAGGATGAGGTGGACGAACCAGAGGCGATCGGAAGGGACGGACAGCCAGAGGCGCGATCCCGTGCAGCCGTAGAGCGTGAGTTGGCCGCTTACTTCATGGATAAGGCCGGAAAAGATGTAAAATCTGGCTCGGATCTTCTGGGCTACTGGAAGAGCAACGAGGAGCGATTGCCTTACCTGGCAGCGCTGGCACGGAAGGTCCACTCGACCCCGGCAAGCAGTGCGAAGGCTGAGCGGACATTCTCTGAAGCCGGTCGGATCGTTGAGAAACGACGGACCCGGCTGCTGTGAAGCAGGGTGGATGACCTGCTGCTCATCCGAGATAACAAGGACCTGCTGGTCAAGTAGATGGTAGTTGTGAGCCAACATTGCGTCATTAAATCATGCATGAAGTGAACACGTCTTTCAGAAATACGTTGTATCGTTTGCGGTTAACAGTCCACTGGCTACGAAGCAGATGTTTGCTAGTCAAGGTTTTCGTATTAGTTGCCAGATCAACACCGCTAGGGAAAGTTATGAATAGACAAGTTATGGCTATAAATGGCTGATGCCTTCTAGGCCTGCTGGCTGTGTGTCTTCAGGAAATATGTCCCTTTCGTTAGCGATGCTCGCTTTGCAGTTTGCTTCAGCCCAGAGTCAATCACGGTCTCCCGAATGTCCAGCAGACCACATATTGTGCAAGGAAGTGTATTTCTTGAAATAAAAACAGAGTCCTTATGCTTTTTTTTTCTGAATTGAGCAGTGGCGCGGACGTTTTTTTCTGGTTGGGACGGGAGCAAGAGGCGAGTGGGGGGGGGGGCTAACTGCCGCCCCCCTGACCCTCCTGTTCCTCCGCCTATGTTGAGGAGTCAAGCCTCATGCTGCCGGGTGTTTAGCGAAAGATCAAAGTAATAACATGTAGCTTGCAGTGATAAAAACGTATTATTTTGCCGTTTACTAATCATTACCATTCGAAGCTGAAAGTGTAACCGTTCAGTTTGAGGAAACGAAAATGTATTCATCTAGAAGGCTAAAAATGCAACATCTGAGCGAGTACTTAGAAAGCAGAGCGAACCACCCACATACCTAGTTCCGGCCCGGTACATGCTTTGGACATGATCAGGTCTTGACTTTCAGATGAAATATTTTAAATGTTTTTTTTAATTTATTTTTTTTAAACAAAAACATTCAAAATATTGTTCAATTTCCTGTAAATGATACTCGTATGGTAATTAATTATTTGCTTTCCCAAATATTGGTGTTTTTCACAATCGGTAATTTTTCGGACAATTTTGGTCTTATAATCCGATCGGTAATATTTCGGTCACCACGGTTATATGCAAATCGGTATCGGTTCGGTAATGATTTTGGAAATTCCGAAATATGACACCACTAATCGCCAGTGTCCGTGACCTCATCACCCACCGCGACAACATCGCCGTGTTCAGAGCCCTGAATGATCCGCGAGCCCCCGAGGCGATCCGTTCTCTGTTCCGTCGGCGGTCGGATGTCTCCCGGCGCTCCACTCGTGCGACGGTGGCTGTGGCACTGGAGCCTCCGCCTTTCCGTCTCAGCATGTCACGTAGAACCTTCTCCTTCCGGGCAGCCTCGGCCTGGAACGTACTGCCGCCGGCCACTTCCGCTTCTTGGACACGGGGCGAGTTCGTCGCGATGCTGAACAACGTCTTATAAATTGACTTCACGTGTTCGGTTTTCCCCTGTATACTGTCGTCTTGCCGCTTTCATTTTTGCTCATGTTTGTGAAATGTATCTGACTGTATTCTGACACAACCCAAATATTAATCCATTTTATGGAATCGGTTTGTTAAATCTCGCAAATACAAATTGGCTACGTCACAGGCCCGGAACAACTTGACCGCCCCCCGTTCCATACGTTCGTCAAACTAGCGATATATTCATATTGATATTGAGTTTGATATTCGCCGGTAGGGCGGCCTCTTCCGATTTCCTTCAACATTTGCACATAGGTAGAACTCGACGCACCATGGTAGAGCTCGACGCATCATGAGTAAACAAACTAAGGACGGGCGTTTACAAACAGCTGAGATATTCAAGGTTAAATGTCAGAATCCTTGAAGTCAGACTCCTCAGATTCCCTTCAAAATTGGTGCACAGATAGTACTCGATGCACTGATCATCATGTGCATAAAAAACTAAGAGGAGCGGTCATAAACAGCTGGATTATTCGGGAAAAACTTCTCCCATTGCGAATATGCAGCAATTATGAATAAGCACGAAAAGAATATCAATTTGCACGTTAAGCTAGATTGATATTCGATTCTTACCGGTGGGACATCGTGAAAACAAGCGTACTGATAGAGCTCGGCACCCTAATTAGCAGGAACACAATCAAGAAGCCGTATTACAAAACACTGCGGAGATATTCGGGGTCACTCCACTCCATGATGGTTACTCCAGCGGTGCCAATGGCTTCGCCTTGGACCCGAGCGACACCGGTTAAGAAAGAAGAAATAAAAATAACTTGCACGATGATGTATGTTGGGCATAGCTGGTGAGCTACGTTGCTAGTCCTTCCCGTGTCCCCAAATCTTGCACGTAACTTTCCCCAGCGGCATTCACTGGTATTCGTTTTGAGAAAGTATGACGGTGTTAAAAGCCGCAACAATGTGGGCCCCACCCTTATCGTGAACACCTTCCCTATTGAACTATGTATGAACGTAGCGGATAAGATAAAGAAGCAGTTGCGTACATAGATACATCCATACATACATCAGCACTTGAATCTTACTCAAGGTATAAAAGGAATGTCTTCATTCGATATGTGTCGATGCCCATTTATTTTCCGTCATAAGTTTTCTTTTCTTGGTTGTCAGTCGGCAGCGAAATTTGTTTTTTTCTGGTCTTTACCGGACTGTGCGACCTTCATTGGGGATCTCGCAATAGCCACGCCAGCGCGGAATGCCTTATTTTGCCACGTATTGAACAATTTTTGCGGAATATATATATATATGAGCCCCCCACCAAAAAAAATCAGTACCCCAACTCCGTGGAGCTTTGGAAACATGGGACCTTCGGTAAGTAGAGGGGGGGCTTTTCAGATGTTCGGCCTCCCCTGGACCAAATCCTGGCTACGCCACTGTGCGCGGAACGCTGACTCTCCCTACAAACTCTTCTGACTTCCGACGCATTCCTGAGGCCATGACGTACGTTGGTTTTGCGGCTTTAGAACAAGTCCGCACAATGTGGGTGCTTTGAAAATGTCATAATGCACATGCAGGTTCACTGCCAAACAGTACTGCCGACACAGTCGCACAACAGGCAGTCAACCTTTATTGTCTTGCGGCCACCCTACGTAAACCCTTCCGCTCCCGACCCCAGGTGGTCCGATACGTCGGGGAACGGATGACCCGTCCAGCCGACGAGAGCTAGCTGATGTGGCAGCAGATTTAGTTAT
>JAOTOM010002792.1:0-112500 GCA_034440615.1 Ashinkailepas kermadecensis | reverse complement strand
TTGGGGCCCCGTCATCACTTGTTGGGATCCCTTGCGGTGGCTACGACACGTTTGTGGGGGCCCAACAAGTTTTGTGGGCTTTTGGAGCTATTGTTGAGATCCCAGATTGATTTTCCGTGTCCGGACTGTTTTTTATTTACCCGGCTTCATTTGTTGGGTGATCTCAACGAGACTTTTAGAGCGCCGGTGGGACCGGTCAGGCCTCTGGCGTGATTTTCGGGGGCCCGGGTGATAATTCTTAGAACCCCAGTCTCGGCGTGATTTTCAGGAGGCCCCGGCCCGACCGTTTGTGGCCCCCGTCGTGATTTTCTTTTTCAGGTGCAAACTTTTGAGGCCCCAGCGTCATTATCGGGGCCCCTGCGCTACGTTTGGGGGCCCCCAAGGTGATTTTTCTGAGCCCCGGTGCGATTTTTGGTGGACCGAGTGAAATTTTCAGGGACCATAGCGCATTTTTTTCCTAAGCTCGGCGGATTCTTGGGGGCCACACAACCTATCAGGAGGGGGGGTGAGGAAATTGCCCACAATTCCCCCTCCCCATTCGGTATGTCACTGTGCCATGCAATGATGCAGCATAAGAATCCAGGAATAGTTCATCTGTTTCATCACTCACATGTGATTTCAACTCCCTAGTTATCCAGACAGTTTGAGGAAAGTCAAACATCTGCTACATGGATCAGCAAGGATGGATTGTAAGCCAACATGGATACCATGGAATTCCGGTCACAGTAGTTATGCTGCAATACATACCTTCTTCAACACACTGCTTTGGAGATGGATGAGCTCCTGAAGTTTGGTCAGGGTTGGAGTTGGAGGTGGATGGAGCAACACTGTGAAGGACATAACATATGGTTCAAGAGACTTGTTTCCATTAACAATACAGGGGATGACGTAACATTTTCATTGAGTTCTATGGTTTTCATTGGCTTCATTGACTTCTATGGTGTCCTGAGTAAGTAGGACAATCGATATGGGTTTCTGTTACATGCATTGTAGAAGCAATGTTATAATGTAGCTTTTATACCCCAGTGAGAATGGTATGGATTCACTCATAAGTGAATTTGCAAACATACTGATATATCAGTTAACAACAATGCAGGGAGCTATGTGATCAACATGGTCTGTGCCCTAAGCCCAAATAACTAAGTAACAATGCAGGGAATCTGCTGCATAACAGTTTGACCATAAATTATCCATGATATATGGCATCATACTTCCCATGCTATTTAGAATAGTGAGCTATATTTTGTGTACAAACATCAGGACATTATAAATGTTAATTAACGTTACACACATCAGTTCCTAACAAGTGTCAGCAATACATTTCCTTCATGTGCTTTAAACATGATTCAACAAAGCACTGTCATCGATTTTAAACTTGCAAAAAGAGTGCGCCCCCTGGCATTTTGAGTGCTATTTGAGTGAATTTGCTGTCTTGTTAGTGAACTGACCACTTATTGAGATATAAGTACTTTAACTTTGTCTGCTTCAATCATGAAAATTTGTCATTTTACAATACATCAGAAATCATCAGAATAACTTCTTGTCCACAAACCGGTGTATGCATTTCAATGAATTTCTCATATTTATTAACACAAATGATGTAGATCTGGTCTGCAAATTAATCACTCAGAAAATGTTATCAGCACAGGATTCCATTCCTGAAAATATAGTACTTTCAACATGTTATTGTTCTTTGTGAAGCAATAAGTGCAATGCTCTCATGCGGCATGCAGATGGAGGTTCATCACGTGCACCAGGTAGCACAAAAAGAGATATTATTGCAGTCTAAGGTAACCACAAGACAGGTTTTACACCCATTTTACCTCCACGAATCATTCAAAGGAGCTAGGTTTTGCTTAGTTGCGTTAGGCTAGGCTTTTGTTGTAAGTTAGTAAATGAAAAAGTCTTCAAAAACGGTTGAGGCTAGATTAGGTTATGTTATACTTTTTAAGTTGAAAATGTTTGAGAACAATTTTTTTTTGGGGGGGAATTGGGCATCAAAATAATCATTTCTTGCATGGAAGCCTAGGCTAGGTTAGGTTAGGTTATGTTACATTTTTTTTTAAATCTGAACATTATTTTTCATCCTATATTACTCAAATCCAAGCCCACTTTTCAATGTTATTTTTCCTCACAATTGAAAAGTGTGCATCTGCAGAGGAAATGAACGGTTGCATCATGTTCAGCACATTAACAAACACTGCATTGAAAAAGAAATTCAAAGAAGTCAGTGAGTACCATGAGCTGAAAAATTACCCAAAAAGCCAGGTATTTTCACAGTTTAAGGTAACCACAAGACAAGTTTTACACACATTTTACCTCCATGGAGCATACAAAGGGGTTAGGCTTTTGTTGTAAGTTATACAAAAAATCATTTGTTGGTAAATAATTTTTGTTAAGAATTTTTCTACAAAAAAAATAATAAACGGTTCAGGCTAGCTTAGGCTAGGTTTTTTAAGTTGAAAATATTTGAGAAAATGCCTCGAAAATTTAAATTAAAAACAATTAATTTCTTGTATGGGAAGTTGGACTATGTTAGGTAAGGTTATCATACATCTTGAACATTATTTGCATGCTACATTTCCTTACTCCACACCCTTTTTTTTGGTGTAATTTTTTACTCCCAATTGAAAGGCATGCACTTGCAGAGGAAAGGACATTAAATTTGTGCTTTTATGTTTTATGAATTTTTTTTTGATTATTTCCAATGCAATGTTTATGAATGTCACTAAGCTGATGGCACTACTCAGTTTCTGTGCAAATGCTTACTTTCCAGGTTGTGAGCAAAATAACATTAAAAATGGGCTTTGAGTTAGGTAACATAGCAATTAAAAGAAATACATTAAAAATTAAATATAACCTAATGTAACCTAGCCTAACCTGACCTTGTAGAAAACAACTATAAAAACAAGATTGGAAAAATATCTAGCAATTTATTTTCTTGAAATATTACAAATGAAACAAACTAACCCAACCTAATCTAATCAGAATTATTGTGCTTTAAGGTGGTAACAAGGCAAGTTATTACACATTTGCCTCCATAAAGCAAACAAATGGGCTATGCTTGGTGATGTTAGATTAGTTTAAGTGTTTTATGTTCGACATTTTTTGCAAAAATTGTTCCAAAATTTGAAAGAAATATATCTTTTTTTTTCTTTAAAAGCAGCTTATGTTAGATCAGGTTAAGTTAGGTTACATTTTTTAATTGTAAAAAAATACATTGCTTGAAATTTTTACAACTTGATGTTTTGGTTTTGTTTTTCTCCAAGGGGAGGTTAAGCTAGGTTAGGTTTGGTTATGTGGCATTTCTTTAATAAAAAAAATACTTTACCCTATGTCATTTAATTCAAAGCTTTTTGTTGGTGTTATTTTGCTCACAACCTGAAATGTAGGCATTTGTATAGAAAATGAGTGATCCCATCATCTGAGTCACATTCATAAACATTGCATTGAAATGATACATTCCACGAATTCATAAAACACCTTAAAACACAAATTTACCAAAATGAGCAATAACATCATGTTCATCACATTCCTACACATTGCATGGAAAAAAATTAATAAGAAATTACCTTAAGCTGTAAATTTACCAAATGGTGTGCCAACCCCTGGACGGAAATGCAACACTAGGTGCCCCAATCCTGGGCAGAAAGGGCACTAAGAGCAGTGGAATGAAAATATTAATAAAATTAAACTAAAAACAGCTCTTCTTGAAGACAAACGTGGTAGTTATGTGATATTAACATGGAAACCCTGAGTACAAACCAGAAAAAAGCATGGACTGGACTTTTTCAAGCTTACCTGCCAACTTCTTCAACTACTGTTCCTTTGGGAATTAATTATCAGCAAGCTATTTATTCACTATTTAAAATCACACCAATCCGCAGATACATCAGAATGTGTGAAGTAAAAAAAACGAATCAGTACGGCGTCACATGAGATTGGCCTCCGGATTAAACACTGCGCGCAATTGCACCACAAATGTCTTACCTTCGTCACATTTGTCACTGTAACCTCAAATTTAGACTTTAGGCGCTGGAATTTCTGTAACTGGAATTTTTCCTTTGGATGTTACGATTTTGGATGTTCTGAGGAACGCCCATCACGATTTGTGACATTTAATGCGCTAGTGTCTATCGATACAAATCGACGCCCCTGCTTTGGAGAAAAATAGAACAAAAATTAAGCAATATATATTCTGAAAACTTTCTAAATTGAACAACCGAACCCAACTTACCCGAACCTAATGTCAGCTGCTTTTGAAGGAAAATTTCCGATTTTTTTTTTTTTTGAAAATGATCGAACAATTTTTCCCAGGTAAACAACTAAACTAGCCTAACCTAGCCATATCGGTATTATTGTGCTTTAAGGTGGTAACAAGACAAGTTTTTACACACATTTGCCTCCATATAGCAAGCAAATGGGTTAGGTTTGGTTAAGTTAGGTTAGTTTAGGCTTTTTAAGTTGGAAAACTTGTAAAAAAATTACAAAAAGGTTTCCCCAAAAAATTGCAAATCATTTGGTAACCTTGCAGTCTAAGGTGTTCTTTTTTTCCTGTAAAACAAAAAAATATGCAGAATACCATGTTTATGAAGGTGACTAAGATGATTGGACCCACTTATTTTCTGTGCTTACTTCTCAGGTTGTGAGCAAAATAATGCCAAAAAGGCTTTGAGTTCGGTAGCATAGCTTAAACAAATGTTTTTTTTTTAATGCAACAAAACCTCACCTAGCCTACCCTAACCTATCTTTTGAGAACAAAAAAATAAACTAAATTAAAATGTCACTTAATTTATTTTCTGAAAATTCTCAACCTTAAAAAAGAAACTTAACCGAGCCTAACCTAACCTAAGCTGATTTTGAATAAAAAAATATATTTTTTTGCGAACATGGTTGTAAATTTTTTCGGAAACTTTTGGGTATTATTGTGCTTTAAGGTGAGAACAAGAAAAGTTGTATGGGCGCTGTATGACCAACGCAGTCAATGCGGGCGTAAACCCAAATAACCAACCAACCAACCCAGAAAGATGTAAGCTGTACTTCCACAGTGGAGGGAATTCCAGCTATTTTGTTTGTTTTTGCACACGATTTTACATTTTTCAGCAAAAGGTGGAGTCAGTCCACTATCTAATCCAAATCTGTTTCTATTCAGTACAAAATGTGCTGGTTAACATCAATGTTTCTACTTAGCATGGTGTTTTTCATTTTTTCCCTTTAGCTTTCTTATCAGCATAAAATAGCATAGGTTATTGGGGGGCCCAAATCAACATGGGGGGGAACAAGATCAACATTGGTGGGGCCATAGCCCCCACAAAAGGATACAAATCGACGCCCCTGCATACATGCATGATTTTGCACTTATCAAAATTTAATTTAATTTGCCATTTTTTGGACCACTTCACAAGCTCTTCTAAGTCTTTCTGCAGCATGTACCTAGGTACCTAGGTACCAGGCAAATATCAAGCTGATAGTGTGATGAGTGGGCTGTTGAGGTTAATTATAGTTTGTATATCCACACTCTCAATGATAACTGATTGTTGTTCACGGGACTGGATTGTATGCAAGTTTGACAATGACAATTGGTTTTTGTGCAAACCATTTTGAATTTTGTAGCAAAAGGTGGAGTGTCAGTCCACTATCTAACCTAAATCTATTTTTTTCATTACAAAATGTGATGGTTTACATCAACTACATTTTCTATGTACCTAGCATGGTGTTTTTCTTCTTTTTTTCTTCAACTTTTTATCAGATAAAAATAGCATATGTTATTGGGGGGGCCAAATCAACATTGGGGGGAGGGCCAAGATCAACATTGGTGGGGCCCTGGCCCCCACAAAAGGATACAAATCGACGCCCCTGCCATCTAGACATTAGGGGGATATCCCCATCCTAGGCCCGCCTTCAGCGCCTAAAATATCACACAAACTATAACGTAAAATTCCATTTACGTAAACGTCCACATGCCTGCACCTTGATCGCAAACACCCGCTTTTATAGTCAGACATGTAACGTACTCGCTTCAAAGGTGGCGCAAATGACCTCTGTGGTCCGGTACGCCTGAAAAATGACTCCCCCACCCATGTGCAGTGAAATTGAAACTTGCCTGATGCTACCAATTTCTGCAATATACGAATAAAAACCTGTGACGTCATCAAGTTTGAAGGCGAACTTTGGTGTACCTTTTAAAATAATTCTATTTTTGCGGCGTTTAATAATGGTGCTTTGCGGCGTACGAGACATTGGTCTTGTCAAGGCTATTTCTTGTATAGCATTGGTCTTGTATGACTGTAAGGTTTGCTTCAACGTCATGTGAGCCATAGCTTTCTTTTTTTTATTCTTTTAGGAATACCAATTATAATGCAGTGGCCATGCAGCTTCTTGCTGACTTTTATCTGTCATGGTATCATAAGCTGGCAGATTTACCCACACATGGCTCTCGTTTTTCCCCATATCAATATTGAATGCATGCATTGTCATTGGGCTTGTAGGTAGGTACCTAGGTAAATATCAAGCTGATGGTGTGATAGGTGGGCTGCTGAAGATAATTATAGTTTGCATATCCACAATCTCAATGATGATTGTCATTGTTGTTCACTGGACAATGCAAGTTTGACAATGACTGGAAATTAAGAATGGATTTTTTCCTGTTTAAGCTCATATGCGTGTGGTTTTGCCATTGGTGGTGTGTACAAACATCAGTATGACAATCCAATCGTTGTTTTGTGGCTTAACATTTTGTAAAAAGACAATCTGGTTTAAAATGCATCATCAGCAAATCTTAACATTTTATGCTGTAAGTTTTCCTTGCACAGTGGAGGGAAATCTAGCTATTTTGTTTTTTGCACATAATTTTGAATTGTGTAGCAAAAATTGGATACTCAGTCCACTATCTAATCCAAATCTGTTCTTTTTCAGTACAAAATGTGCTGGTTAACATCAACTAAGTTTTCTATGTACCTAAGTGTTTTTCTTTTTTTTTCCTTTAGCTTTTTATCAGCATAAAAATAGCATGGATTATTGGGGGGCCCAAATCAACATGGGGGGGCCAAGATCAGCATTGGGGGGGCATGGCCCCGCAAAAGGATACAAATCGACGCCCCTGGATGCAAACAACTACCACAGCTCATTTAATTTTTTCATCCATCTTACTTTGCAGCGTAAAAAACGCAGAAACCTGACGCGAAATGTGCGTCACCGACGGTGAGCATTGCTGTGAGTAGCGCGGTGTCGCAATGCCGGCGTTTGTCCCGTCCAGCAGGCTTGCCACCGCAGGTCTTAACCCGCGCACGTCCGGGGGGGGCAGATATCTGCCCCCCCCCTGCGGTTTTTCCTACTTTGCCGCCATACTAATCGGGTTAGCAAGGCCAAACCTCGCATGGCTGCTCATTGGTCTTTTCCGCATATCCTCAGAAATTTTTGACCCTGGGTCATCTCAAGTCAGGTCACCAGGTCAGGCGAAGTGACCTAACGTTCCTCCGAGTTCTAGGTGGCATCACTCCCACAATAATTTGGCGATTTATTTCAAACTTATATCACGTCATGATCTTATCAGGGTCTATAATATGTACATCACGGTTTTTTCGTAGCGTTGACCTGAGGTCAGGTCGTGGCCATGGCTTACCCATTATAGGCCTATGGAAAAATATACAAATGTTTCCTGGTTACATATTTGCTCTCGGAATGACCTCCAACCGTTACGGCGTGTAGTTGGAAGCTATTGGCAATGCTATCGCTGATATTTTTGCTCAGTGGCCCCACCAAGGTCAGCTGAGGTCACCTGAAATCACTAGCACATTTCTGCGCATTATATCGCAATGCATTGAGCTAGAAGGCTGAAATTACCGTCATTGTGCTACCATCACCAAGACGTGTCGATTGATATATTACATGACCTCCCTATTCTATCCCATGACCTTGACCTGAGGTCATTGTTTCGGTGACCCATCTGTTGACCTGACCTTGAATTACACAGCGTATGTCGATAGCACATTTCAAGGGCTGTCGAATAGCATTTGCAGTTTGTTTCTATCTGGTACAGGTCCTGAGATATGTGCCAATATCTGAGGGTCCCACCCGATCTGGTCGAATTTGACATATGATGACCCAGTGACCTAAATATTGACCTGAGCGAGAAAATGACCGGAATACTTTCGATAGAGCTTGTCACCAGCTATCCAAAGCCGTTTTCCGTTTGTCGCTACCTACCATAGTTCTCGAGATCTTAGTGGGGCAGACATCTGCCCCCCCGGACATGCGAAGTTGGCGCGGACCGCCGGACGTGCGAGTGTTAATGCTAGATCAATCGGTGAAGCTTTATACGCTTTTTGGCATCCATGTGCAATATATATTACAAAACGTTGCTGGGAAAGTTATTGTGATGTCGAAAGCTTAAAATCATTGCACGAGATCGAAGGTCGAGTACGAAACATTTTTATTTTTAGAACGAGACGGATTATTGGAGGAATTGTTTTCTCCAGTTAACATAGGCCCCGCTGGATCTTCCACTGGGACTAAGTGGCCGTAAATAAAGCTTCAAATACCGCAAAAACATCGAGTTCGGCGAACTCCTAGCAGTGGTGTCAAGCACACCGTGTCGTGTACCCGTATTTTCTTTCTAATCAGAGGCACTAAATAAATCACCCGAAAATATATAAGCATCTGTTGTAGCCGTACCATCATAATCTAACGGTCGAAATACTGCTCTGAAGATTTATTATTTTAAGAAAATGGGATCTAGGGAGAGAAAACCGTTTTAGTTTTTTTTTCCCCAAGAAGGTGCTCATGCAAGGGGAGTGGCGCAGCGTCTCAGCGCCCTATGCGTTCCGCCGCCCGACACATTAAATAGTCGTATTGTTCCTGGGGTGGCTTCTTGGACCAGGGTCCTGTTGCTAAGTGAAGCATCTTGCGTGGACCCTGGCCTCACCACCGGATCCATGAATTCCAGTTCGACGGCATAACTTTTACCGAAAGCTTAGCGTGCCGTCAATGCACCGACACGACCGCCCCGGTAGCTCGTCCCCAGCCAGGAGTGGAAGGAAGCTCGTGCACTTTTGGTATTCCAGTGCAACACCGATCAAAATGTTGATGTCATGCAAGATCAATATTTTATTGAGATCCTAATGGTCCCCCAACACTACTAGTATTCAATACCTGAATTTGGAGGGACGAAAGCACTTTTAATACAAATAATGATATCACGGATGCATGGTGCTATGAATCTCGACTTGGACAACATTACGGCAGGTAGCCAGTATAATATGTACCAGTGGCGTACCGAAGGGGGACAAGGGGGTAATTGTCCCCCCTGAGAGGTTGTGGGGCCCCAAGAATCACGCCGGCGTTCGGAAAAATTGGGGGAGGTCCCCTCAAAAAATCCTGTTGGGTCCTCAAAATCGCACCGGGGACCCTGGAAATCGCGTGGGGGTCCCGAAAAAGTCTGGCAGAGGCCCCAGAAATATCCCAGGGAACCCTCAAAATCGGACCGGGGCCTCTGCAAAATCACATTGGCGCCCCACAAATCGCTTCGGGCCCCTACAAATATCGCTGGTAGCTCCAAAAAGTGGGACCAGGGCCCTGAGAATACCGCTGCCCTCCTAAAGTCGCGCCGGAGCACCTAGAAATCACACTGGGGGCCTCAAAAAGTCCGGCCGGTGCCCCCGAAAATCGCGCTGAGATCCCCAAAAGTCGGACCGGGGCCCATGCGAATCACGCTGGTGGCGCCAAAGGTCGTGCCCTGAAAGTCACGCTGTAGGCCTCAAAATGTCAGGACGGGGTCACGGGAAATCACATTTGGGGTCCAAGAAGTCTCGCCGGGGCCCCGAAAAATCGCACCGGGGTCCTCAAAAAGTTGCACCGGGGCCACGTCGTGAGCCTCAAAAGTTCGCACCTGGGTCTCTGAAAATCACGCTGGGGAAAAAATCGTGCCGGGGTCCTTGCAAATCACGATGGGGGGGGCAAAAGTTCGAGCCGGGGACCCTGAAAATCACACCGAGCCTTGAAATCCCAAAAAGTCGAGCCCAGGCCTCTGAACATCACGCTGGGGCTCGATACGTCGCACCGGGGCCCGAAGTCTCATCGGGACCCACAACAAAAACTGAAGCCGGGGCAACGAAAAACCAATCAGACATGGAAAATCACTGGAGCCACAACAATCGCGACAAAAGCCCCACAAAACGTTTCGAGGCCGCTAAAACTTGAGCTAAGGATCCCAACAAATGATACCGGGGCCCAAAAAAAATCGCACTAGGACCCAGAGTGGTGTCGCAACCCTTGAAAATGTAACTGGCGGTACCAAAAGGTCCCAACCTATGGGGATATACCTCGTATGGGGATATGACGCATTCCATCACGTCAAATACGGCGAAAGACTATCATGTGGCAGTAATTAGCAAAACGTGGAGGCCTAGCAGAAACCGTAGAATCGCACGAGGTGTGGTGAATGCGCCGAATGCGCGAAGCGGGTATAAACGTGCACATACATTGGCGTAGTGGCGACCGGGCGTTAAACTGAATGCCTATAATTAAAAAAAAACATTTTTAATGACTTGTACAGGTGTAATTTCAGCAGTAGGTTACTTATACTGCTGAAATGATATGGACGCCAAAAAACCTTCGAACAGGGTGGGAAGACATGGTTGAAATTCGGTGATTCCGAAAAGATGGTGGGAGATTAGACCCCTCCACAGCACAATTAAGTCGGTCAGTTTTATTAAAAAATTGAAAATGTGACTCTTTGAACAAAAAATAGCGGTCGAAATCCGGGACTTTTTTCTCTGTCGATAGGTAGTTAGCCCCTCCAAGCGCAAATCCTAGGTACGCCACTGACCTGTCCACGCATGAAATATCAATATTCTCGACATGTTTACCGCAGCATGAAGGGACACATTTTGTAATTTCAACAACAAAAAAGGTCTGAAATGCCGCCAGAGATGTCATGCCCAGGCGATCAGACGGCATCGGCCCAATTTTGTTTTCAAAAGATCTCAAAACGCATCAGTATGCCATGCGGAGGTCCGCTGCCGGTTGCCGTTCCCCGATGGTCACGACACCACCTGACGGCATTCCCACGATAACGAGGGATGACTTACCTTGGATATATTGTCATGGCGGCTCGACCCAACCCAATCTCCGAAGAGGCGGCCGATTGTCCTGGCTTCCCATTCGCAGCGGCGAGGTGCTGGTGTTCCGTGGCCCCGAATCCCGTCGCCGTCTCGACTTATGCGACGCGCGAACACCCATCATACCACCGCTCAGCGGGCCGTTCACGTTTTCTACCCGAAACGCACACACATCTTCGCCGGCATCTGTGGAGGTTTCAAGTCGCACAGCATACCAATTATTATGCGACTGCAGCTGGCGTCGGGGGAGGGAGGCAACTGACATTCCACCGAAACTCCTCCCCACCCGCGGCCGCCACACAGTCGCCCTCTCCACTCGGTCTGTCACATCCGTCGGTTGGTTATTGGGGTTTACGGGCGCATCGACTACACCTGTCACGCAGCGCCCAGCCCCCGACACGTCGCGAGGCCACGTGATTGTATTGTCTGGTACGGTTCGGCACGGTTCCCAAATCCGCACTGCAGGGGAACGACAGACGCGATGTCATGGTCCGTGACTTCACGACGATGTTCCCGCTCTGACACAAAACAGTGGAGGTGATGATGAACAGCAGGCAATCCACGGAGTGCAGCAGGACTGCGACAGCATCCCCCACACATCATACCCACGCCCAATATGACGCCGGGCGACACCGGTGCCACCGTTCCATCAGGGTAACCGGCCATCAGTCCGATGTCTCTCAAAACGGCCCGGTCCGCATCCCGTCACCCCGTCACTCCAGCTGAAGCGCCTTGTAGTTGGTCCAAATCCAGTTGTGGTAGAGGCAGAGCATGTGGTCCTTTGGCTGCACCTGCTTCCACTGACCCAGACAGAACAGGCGGTGCGAGTCCTGGCCGAGACGGCCGATGCCCGGAAGGTCGGCCGGCGATTTCCACTTCTTGGCGGCGTACTCTTCTGCAGACAGTGGCGTCGCATTAGTACCGCAGCTATGCCCAACGAAAGCATACGACCGACTAACTAAATGGGGGGAGGAATGAACGCACCATCCCATGATCACGATGCATTACCTACATGTCATCAGCTGTCTAGAACATATCCCATATGACATATCCAGAAGTCCAAATTAGCTGTAAAATACCTGAGAAAAACTCAAAAGAAGATCTCAGGTTAGACCAATCAAGTAGCCGGAATGGGGAGGCTGAGGGGGGGGGGGGACACTCGGTATCAACTGACCTGAGACCCGGTTACCGGCTGACCTGAGAATTGCATGATGAATTTGGCAATGTCTTCGCTTAGCTGGAGCGGCGCCATCAGTTCATTGATGGCGGCGGGGTCGGCCTTTTCTGCCTCTGCCGCCGACGGCCACCGCTCGAAGAACTTCTCCAGCACGGGTCGTGCCATGCGGCTCTCCAGTACCGGAGGAGGGTCGCCCCTCACGTCGGAGGCACATTCTTCTGCAGGTCAAGTTCAGCCGGTCAGAGATCACCTCGCACGTCAGAGGCGCACTGCTGTAGAGGCCAAGGCTGGATTGTGAATGACACTGTTGCTGAAGACTCAATCTGAGGCTAGCGTGTCGGCAACTTCAAGAAGAATAAGAACCTTATGATCGTTTACGATGCATGAGACTGTAAGAAACAGCGACGCCACTATCCAACGTCGATTGGTCGCGGGTGAACTTGGTAATACAGCCAATTGTGGGATTCGAACCCACGATCTTACGATCAAGAACTAAATACCATAGCGACTGAGCTACCGCGACCCTCAATGTCTCTTTGGGTAAAACTATTGTCCTTGATTGGCAACTGAACAGCCGACCAAGGCGACAGGGCCGCCGCCGCATCGACAAGAAACCCGCCATCAACTGTATGTATACGCTGCCAATGCATACAACTGTAGTTTGGATGTATGCACATGCAAAACCAGTACATACAACTGTATTTTGGATGTTTTTACTGGGCAGTTTACGACGCACTTTATGCCAATCACGGCTAATGGCGACGCCCACACTGTTTCGGCGATGGGCCGCGAGATTGGGAAACGTCCCGAGTAGTGCGAGTGTTGAATCCAGGATCGTTGTATCCGGAGCTCCACACTTTAACCACTCAGCCATCCCCGCCCCTGTATTTTAGATGTACGTACATGTAATGCCAATATATACAACTGTATTGTGGATGTACGTACATATTGTCTTCCACGCTCCAATTTTCACCACGTGGTGACAACTGCGATTCAGAGAACGAGCTACGGACGTCGAATTGTCCACCCCGTCAACGGGCTCACAGATACAATCACAACTCCTCGCGAGCGTCATTACAACCGCTGAGCAGAGGAGCAGTGGCGCCGAGCGCAATGATCACCTGACGACTTGCTCAGGACGATGGTGGAGACGAGCAGCTTCCACGGGTCGGCGTAGTACCTCTCCTGTACGATGTCGTACGGCGACTCCGGCGGCGCCCACTGCTGTCGACCGGCCTGTGCGGTGTCTGCCGCAGTCAGTGTGGCAGTCACACTGGTGCGGTCACAGCAGTGCAGCTACAATGTTGCCATACAAGGGGCCACAGCAGTACAGCTACAATGTCGCCACACCAGCGGTCACAGCAGTGGGGCTACCATGTCGCCACACCAGTGGCCACAGCAGTACAGCTACAATGTCGCCACACCAGCGGTCACAGCAGTGCAGCTACAATGTCGCCACACCAGCAGTCACAGCAGTGTAGCTACAACGTCGCCACACCAGCAGTCACAGCAGTGCAGCTACAACGTCGCCACACCAGCGGTCGCGGCGTGATGGTGGGTTGCGTTGTGAGGGCGGTGCGACTGCATGGTTACCTCACGTCCTCGGTCAGTGTCGCAGTCACAGTGCTGCAGTCAGGACCAGCGATTGCTCTGAAAAAGCATGGGGGACCAGGACCGAAGGGCCATCAGTTTGTAGGACCCCACTCGAGTGCAGGACCGCCTGATTTGGCCACTACTTTTGGCCATGAGTCCTAAAAAGGGAAAAACGTATATTCTAATAGAAATTTTCGTCTGCTAAGAACCCTAGCCAGGGGTATCAGCAGGCGGTGTTAGCAAAGAAAAACGTTACCTTCAGCGTGACTTGTGCCTCTCGCCTGGGGACGTTCAGATTTTGCATGAGAATCAATGGGGCTGGGTGAAACATCCTCCCGACAGTAGCTGCAGCCCCTGGCGAAAATCACAGTCATGCCTGCAACCATGCCCTCATAATCAGCAGATTTGATTTGTTATTGAATAAGAAAGTTGAATAGATTGAAAACTCGCTAGAACACGCATCTACATTAGATACCTACCATCCAAGTTACCTTTACTGGAACCGCCTGCCGCATATGTGAGAAAATGAATGGACGTTCATACATGTTCATACATCCCAGACACCCTAGTTGTTTTGTGCGGGGGGGGGGCTGAGCTAATCTCTGAATCTGCTATACGTAACTACGTGCTGCATGTGCATTTGCTTCTATGCAAATGCATAGAAGCAGCACTTCATTCCAAGTAACGACATCCGTGCTTCCCTCTGAACCATACATGGACAGTCAGCAGAGAGACCATCTGAACTTTGAGGGGACCCCTTGAAGTCAGAGGGCCATCTAGCAGGGAAATAGCTCTGAGTAGGGAAAAGGGCTCTATGAGAGGGGCAAGTGCTCACTGAACAGGGAACGGGCCCTTTGAGCCGGAAGGGGTCTCCCTGGGCCGAGAGCCACATGAGCTGCGAAAGGGTTATCTGAGTATGGAAAAGGCCCACCAGGCTATGAGGGGGACTTCTGAGATGTGAGAGGATCCCAGAACTTTGAAAGGATCTCTGAGCTTGGACAGGTCCTCTAAGTTGGGATAGAGGGTCATCTGAAAGGCGAGAGGACAACCTGAGATGCTATGGCAGCAGAATAAGAGCCTAAGTACGCATTCATCGTTGGACTTTCATCAGTCTGCCCTTTTTGGTGAATTGCGTGCGCCAAAAAGGGTCCTCCTTGCGTCCTCTAGTTCTCTCGGTCCCCCGCACTGTTTTTGGATTATTGGGGCATATGGGAACCGGTCGCCCAAATTCCCTACGAAATCGCAAACCCTACCTGCAGTCACAGACCGTGTCGCGTCTGGACAAATCATCAGTCATGGTCCGACAAACAGCCGTAATCATGGCTGCAGGCGGATACAGACACACAGGTGACCGAGGACACCGGCGGATATACAAGCGCACACCTCCAGAATGCAGGACACGAATGCAGGACACAAATGCGAGAATATCACAGGACACAATCCAACACATGAGTGAACACGAACAGACACGCAAAATAGTAGGATTTTTTTTCTCCTCTAGTTCTCAGCGCCAAAGGACCAACCAATTCGTGTAAATAATGCACTCATTTTGATACCATAAACAGCAATTCAGCATCCTCCCTAGTCAGCAGTAAGACCAAAAGTAACCTTATCTGTGTTATATTCACTTGGGTCAGGCTTTCGAGCAAGTAGGTACTCTTTCCTAATGTGCGCCATGCTTTTTTGTTTAAAAATGGCCCGAGTTCTTGCTGGGGTGGCTTAATGGATCAGGATCCTATTGCTAAGCAGAGCTTGTTGCGTGAACCCTGGTCGCACCACCCGATTCGAGAACTCCAGTTCAATGGCACAATTTTTACTGAGAGCTTAACGTGCCATCGATGCACCGGCACGGCCAACCCGGTAGCTCGTCCCCCATCGGGTCAGTTGCCAACTGACCATCCCAGCCGGCGGGGGGGGGGGGGGTAAAAGCGAGCGCTTGAAGCGACTCGAACCCCGTCCTGCCAGAGCAATGGAGGTCAACGCAGGCCAGCGCGCTAGCTAACTGAGCTCCCCGGGCTTTTCTGTTTTTGTTGCCAATTCTTGTTTACCCCAACACCTGAAGTCATATGAAAATCCTGTCTTGCACGGAAGGATGCATGGCCGGACATACAGGCCAAATCACAGGCATGCATAGACGTGCATAGGCAGGCGTGTACTAGGCACTTGATGCAAGTAATGCAATTATCAATGAAATCATATTTCACTGAAATGGTCTGGTGTTTCTCACGGTGAGCGTGCACAGAGCGTATTTATAAGCATGCATAACAGGTTGTGATATCTTAGTGGATTAGCAATCATCTGAGCTCGATTTGTTGGCTGAGTTGCAGAGTGCAGCCACACTCACTCTTGTGAGCCGAGGCGAGCGGGCGTAGAGGCGCCGGCGTTCGGACTGGCTTGGGCGTACGACGCTCCCCGGGCGTTCGAGTGCCTTTCGACGCCACTCTCGGTGACTTGGCCGGCGGTTCTGCCGCGGCTGCCCTGGTCGCCGCGCGCTTCTTAGCCATGTCGAACATCTTAACCTTCAGCTTGGGGTTTGCATTGCTGGCCACACCAGGCTTGGGGGGCTTGGCAGTCTTGGCACGGCGCACGGCCTTGGAGGCCAGCTTGGTGGCGGCCGGCTTGGCTTTAGGGATGTATTTCTCTTTGGATTTGAGCTCGGTTTTGGGCTTGGGCTGGGACTTGGACTCGGACTTGGGCTGCGTCTTGGGCTGGGTCTTGGGCTTGTCCGGGACAGGTGTGGACGTCCGGCGGCGGGCCCCCGGAATGCCCGCTTGCGAGTGAGCGTTGAAACAGAACAGGCTGGGCGAGATATCGCTGCCGATCTGGTTCAGGTACGCCCGCACCTCGGTCTGAGAGCGGAACTTCTTCCCCATCGGACTGTCGGAGGTAAGATCGTGAATAAAGCACGTGCAACATACATGAGCCGCCGTTCACGCCACAACTCAGTGAATCCATGAGTACCAAACGCCGACAGCGGGCAAAGTTGAAAGAGCAACGATCTATGTATGACACTCAGGTCCTCAGTATTTTGTGACCGAGAACAACTTACATCAATATATTTATATGAAACTACATCCTTAAACCAAAATCATCAAATAATAACCATGTTCTAAAATTTGTCAGATTCGCATATGGAGGAGCTTGGGGTATAATTGCATCACTCGGGAGTCATTAGGATGCTTGCTGCATGTATTCCCTCACACCCACCCGAAGCAATAAATAAAACAAGCAACATGATTTTGTGTAATGTTGACAGCATGGAATGCGTCAGCCTACGAAGCGTCGCTGAAGTCTCCCATGCAGACGCAACTACGAAAGGATCGCGCAGGGTTGATTTGAAGAGTACTCACTTATAGATGTAGACGTCCCACTTTCCAGCCGATTGACCGGTGGACCGCTGCACGCACTTCCTGGTCCAGCCGCTTGGCAAGTGTGGGTCCTCGAAATACACGCCATCTGTGCAACACAATACATGTTGAAGTGAGTGTCGCCTGAACGGGCTATGCTGTCGGCAGGCCTCTGACAGCGACCCAAATAGCCACGCAAGTTCTAAGTCTCCTATGGAGTGACCAGGTTGCTCACAAACTGTGCCTAGTAAGGTATTCTAATTTTTGGACACACCGGCCAGAACTCATCATTTAGCGTTTAAACTGTACAACCTGCACTTTCGACCAGGATAGGTCAGATGTAAACTTACAAAAATCCTAAAGTTGTTGGTGCTCACAATTCGTCACCGAAACGTGTCAACATTTCCAGCAGGATGTATAGCAGTAAATGTGCATTGTTTTGAATTCCTTCGAAGAGGAAGGGAGAAAAGAAAGGGATGGTGGAGAGGGTGAGGTAGAGGTAGAAGTAGAGGTAGAGAGAGAGGGAGATGGAGATGGAGAGGGAGAGGGAGAGGGAGATTGGTTGGTTATTGGTTTTACGATACGTCGACCGTTGAGTCATGTAGCGTCGCCAATCTCTCACGCCGATTGGTCGCGGGCGAAGAGTAGCGACAGGTGAGACTCGAACCCACAACCTTTCGATTGTGAGACGAGCATCTTACCCCTAGACCACTCGTCCCCAGGGAGAGGGAGAGGGAGATGGAGATGGAGATGGAGATGGAGAGGGAGAGGGAGAGGGAGAGGGAGAGGGAGAGGAGGGAGAGGGAGAGAAGGAGGGAGAGGGAGAGAAGGAGGGAGAGGGAGAGGGAGAGGGAGAGGGAGAGGGAGAGAAGGAGGGAGAGGGAGAGAAGGAGGGAGGGGGAGAGAAGGAGGGAGAGGGAGAGAAGGAGGGAGAGGGAGAGAAGGAGGGAGAGGGAGAGAAAGAGGGAGAGGGAGGAAAGAGAGGGGGAGGGAGAGGGAAACGGAGAGGGAGAAGGGGGGGGGAGAGGGAGAGGGAGGTAAAGAAATCAAAATTATCACAGACCAACTTGGGTTGGAAGTCACAGTGCGATCAAAGAGGCCCCAAGTGAAAATATGGACGTACTGTAATCCAACTGACATCCAGAAGCATGAGAGGGTCACACTGGGTTCCTCAGTCATGCGAGGAGGCCACTGCTATCACGCTAGATACCTTTCATGGCTATTCAGGTCATCCCGCAAAAAGGTTTTATCACGTTCCGCATCTCTGCAGGGTCACCTTTGCAACCAAGCCCCACCTCCACCCAGGGGCAAAACATTGAAAAATACTCAAATGGGGCAACAATGTCAAAAACCGATAGATTCAAAACGCATTGGATTGACTAGTACGTCGGACACAAATAAAATGTGCACGATCAGATGGGCGCATCCGAATACTGGATAGGTTCGAGCTCCTCAAGCCATGCAGGAAGCTCCACCTGTGCTCCCATCTTCTCATCACATCTGCAATCATTTCGGAAATATGCGGCCTGTGAAGGGAAGCGAATGCCTGCCAATCAATACTATATACACACCAAGCGTCGGTTTTCCGTGAAAATGAATTTGCGACTGAATTAATTTATGAATGAATTTGTTCGATTAGCTGACCACTATTAGGTTGTCTTTTATTAGATGACCACTATTAGGTGGATTAGGTGGTCAACAGCAGTTTCAGATGTGCAAAGCAAGTGAAATGACGATAAGCCATAGAGCATAGCAGACGAACAGGATATGCAACTGTATTACCTGAAGCGTCTGACTTCTTTGAACTTGCGTCAGACATTACCGCGACCCTATGATCTGAAACGAACATAATCAACGTCAAGTTGGTAATATGACAAACTATGCAGTGAAAAAGGTGCGAAGGTCACATTGCGATTCACCGAAAACCGCATCATATCACTAATAATTCATTATATTAAGTTGAGTCCTATATTACTTGGCTACAAAGGTGCAATCATGCTGTTAATGTTATATGGCACACAGAAAAAGGAAACGCCACCCCATCAAGCCTCGCTAGTGCGTAAGTGCGTAAGTACATGGATACAGGGAGTCAGCTTGTCCTCCATTCAGAGAAAGTAGGAATGCGATCGCTTTGGAGATATCGTTCGATGTAGCAAGCCAAGGACAGCTCATTGGAGGTGAGGTTCGCAAAAATAGAGGACACGTCAGAATATATGCCTAGTGTGCGGGACGCTGAGAACAAGCAGGATCAAGCAGTTGAGATGACAATTGAAGCACATAGGACGGCACATCCAGAGGGATGATTAGCTGCTTCAATCTGCATACTCTGCTTCAATGTTCGTCTCGTATCAAGAGGATTTCCGGCAAATTATATGATTAACCTGTTCTGAGCGCTAGCTGGTCTCGACCAGGTTTTGATTTTTGTTTTGTATTCCTGGATGTGGAGATGAAAATGTTTGGGTAATCGATTATGGAGGAGATATTTGTCTTCAAGTCTGTGACATCAGAATCTCAGCTTGCACTTTCCAGTGAATCTGAAGGACTTGATCACAGGGCAGTCCATTGACAAAGAGCACCATTCAACCTAGTGAGAAAAATGGGACGATGATTTTCTGGAGATGATAAGGTACTAGATGCCAAAAACAGAACAACCTATTTCTCCAATATTGGTCTCAACAACACACAACCTGGGGATGTTTCAGACAACATTGGCTATGCATTGCCACAGTGATTGGTTGGTTATTGGTTTTTACGACACGTCGACCGTTGAGTCATTTAGCGTCGCCAATCTCTCACGCCGATTGGTCACGGGCGAAGAGTAGCGACAGGTGAGACTCGAACCCACAATCTTTCGATTGTGAGACGAGCATCTTACCCCTAGATCACTCGTCCCCCATTGCCACAGTGAAGCCTGGGTTGTTTCACTCAGTTCAAGTACCGAAAAACTGGACATGAGATGTCGTCCATCAATTATGCTGCTACAACATGCCACTCCAACAAGCCCAGTTTGCAATGTCGAAATTTAAGTTGGAAGTTCAAGTGGGTCCAAACAGCATGCCCCTGTCAAGCATCTTTCACCCTGTGTGTTCATACTTGTTCCTTGCCTGTTTGTCCCTAGACATGGTACAAAGCTATTGTGATCCTGATTATGAAGCCAGGTCAGAGTAGACTTCCTGGCTACAATTAGATCCTGTTTTTGCAAACCTAATGGATGTAGGGATGGGAGGGATGGCACAGCTGGTTGTGGGAAGAGCACAACATTTGCATGTATGCCAGTGCAGCTTCTGGTAAAATCCTGTAGTTTATATCATACATGCTGCCCTCAAATAAAGACAGATGGTCTAAGTAACAAATCTTGTTTGGACACTAAATATAAGAATGTTTTGTGGATTAATGTAGCAAGGAAAATACATATACATGTAAATCATGAATGCCAAACATGACATGCCCACCCACACCTACACACACACATGTTCATATATACATATAGTTTATATATATATATATATATATATATATATATATAATCTGTGTGTGTGTGTGTCTGTGCATACCTCAGCAGTAGTGCGGCATGCTAACTTGCATTAGCACGCCACAGCGTTAGTACCCATAGTAGATTGCAACTTAATGGTACATTGACACATACATCAGAACTATACGACTGCACAACTATACAAGTGTTCAAAATAAAAGTTAACCCACGTTTTCATCAACAGCAACAGGAATATTTAACACAGAATACAAATTGTACAGAACTGTTCAGGCCATTCAAAGGCATAACATCATCAACAACATGATTAGTCCTCAGTGATCAAGAAGTGTAGAACAGCTGATTCATAGATGATTCATAGAACGTTACATAGCGGACGTTTCATCCGAGAAATGTTTAGGAGGATTTTCTTTGCCATTCACGGTGGATATGATGGCATCATGCGGTTCTTGAGGTCATCTTCCAGGCGCTCATCGAAGAGGGCAAGCCCAACAAGTTGTTCTGATAAGTACCAAAGATGTGATCCCAGCTTCTTCGTCTTGACCTTGGAAGTACCGGGGTTTATGGAGCGATACAAGTCCAGCGATTGCAGGAGGGCCAAGTCGCTTGCAGGAACATTGATTGGCTGTGGTTCTGTTATCCAGGCTTTAAGTAAAGTCGTGCAGGGAAGATGAAAAGATCCTGGAGGCCACACACTTCTCTAGCCGTTAGCTTTAATCGAGATCCAAACATCCAAACTTTGAATATGAAGATGATTTTTGACATCCATCCGGCTTGATGCATTGATGGTCCAGGAACTTTGAGGTGTGTTCCACAGGGTGTAGCACCCAGGAACAGCATAGTGAACTCCACTAGTTATGTGTAATCCTCCCTTGGATAATGTTCCTTCAAGGTAGTCCCCAGAAAGTTAATCATTTCCTCTCACACATCAACGACTGCTTGTGCAATGTACTCGTCTGAGGAAGCATCTTCATTATTTTCCTGATTTATGCACTCCCATTTGGCTTGAAATTGCTCCACGGGTAGGACTTGTGGTGCTGAAAAACACCCATTGTTTCAGTGAATGCTGCACCTGCAAGAAGCTCGATGATGTGATGATGACATCAAATATGAAGCAGCTCACGGGCAACCAACTTCTCCAGAATAATGCAGGCCCCTTTATGAATGCCTGTATTGGAGCTTGTCATGTCAAAGCACATTCCCTGAACCTTTTCTTCAAGTTGCCAATGTTTAATAGTGTCCAAAATTGCATGTGCTTGGGCCTCATCAGTTCCCGATGGGAGGTTCGGAACAGCAAGCAACTGGAAGCTTCCATTATTTGAAACCAATACTGGGAGTCGATCTACTTGTTTTTGCCGGTAAGGTCAGGGAGAAGATTGTCATTCCAATGCACAACCAAGGCTACATCACCATTGAAGCTTTGAAGAAGATTTCCAGTTGCATTTTCCGATATCGTCTTCTTTTCCGCAGAATGGTTGATCGATTTAAAGCAAAATCCCCGAGATCATGACCGAGACTGCGGGCAGCTTCTTTACATACCATCATGGATGCTCTGTCGGTGATCTTGCTTCGATCCAACGCAGAAGCCAGCTCTGGAGTGATTATTTCTTTTCGTCCAGGTTTTTTTTCCGGGCTAAGCCTAAGCATTGCAGTTGCGGTTGCAGCCCGGCTGCATGTTCATATTCATCATCACCTGTCTTTTTTCACCTATGTCTGAACTATCTAGCAAGACTTGTGCTGCTGACGCTTCTTTTGCCTAGTTCGTCGTCGCCTCCGCAGTTCGTCGTCTTTTACTTTCCTGTTCTATTCTTTCTCTTTGCTTTCCTTCCTTATTTCGCAATGCTTGATCCACCGACAACATCGATTCACGACGTCCCTTTTCTTGCTGTGCTATAAGAAACTGCTATTTTCTTCGATTGTATCAAGACAAGTGCACCAGCATGGGCGACATCAAAGAGATCGTGAAAGTTGGCCGTAAAGTCGTCCTCAGATTTCTTTGGTGTTTTACTTTGTCTTGATTAGTTTTTCTTCCAAGCCGGCCATCTTGCAAAATGGCTTTCAATTTTCTTAATGCAGTCTTGCTTATGGCAGAGTGGTATCCTTACTCGATGCCAGAAACTGGCAATGTTATCAATGGTTTGTGTGGCTGCTTCACGAATTATTTCTCTCTTGATGTAGATATAGAAAGTAGGCGATGGCCTGCTTATTAGATGGTAACTTGGGTCCTATTATGCCATCTTCATATTTGTGAATAAGGTAAATATTCACTCTAGTCTTTGGTTTTGACTCCTTAGTCAAAGCCATTGTAAGGTTGAAACTGACGCCTGCCCGAGTACAATACGAAACTGTCACTTCACACACCTAGAACAATGTAAACACACTAGGTGACAGCTATGTTATCCTCCCCTACTAACGAAAGGAAGCAGCAAGCATTCAACAGGAGAAGGACAAAACAAGAGCGAGATAGAGTATGTAGGCCAGAAGAGAGATAGGGGAGGTGTTGCTGCTTTGAGTGTGCAGCAGCATTGAGTGTGCAGAATGTTTGCCACCAATCACTCTGTGTATATGGTCACTGTGTGGCCGCAATACCATACACCATCTGAATGAAGTGTATGCCTCAATTGACTGCACCTGCCAGCAACCAGTCATCCATACCATACCAATCCATACCAACACCAACATAATTACTGGCAATTCCATGAATAGTGAATATATGGCCCATAGGCCAATGATCCATACCAATACAAGCACAATTGCTGGCAAGTCCATGGATCATGAATATATGGCCTAATGGTCAACAATTACCAATATGGTAATTGTTGGCTCAATGACCAATAATAAGTACTTGAGCAACCCATAAATATTAATATTTTTCACTTAAACTTTTTAAGCATTGTTTTGAGCAAAACAATGCTTGTTTCAAGCAAGTGACAACTTTTGGTAGGACAACTTTTAAAAAAAACTTTTTGGGGCAAATAAGGACCACCCTAATGTACACTACTAGGATGTTTTGGCTGTACCTCAATGACCTGACATGATAGGTTTCTTAAGTTGGAAAATTGCTGATTTTTTTCTTAAAATTTGTCACGATAATTTTGGAATTATTCTTCAAAAGCAGGCTATGCTGCATTTGGTTAGGTTTTGATTTTTTAAACTTTTGAGAAAAAATAAATTGTTAAACATTTTTTATTATTGGGGACTTTGTTGTTCTCCAAAGGGAGGTTAGAATAGGTGGCATTATTGTGATTTAGCATTGCATTGACTAGGCTCATCAGCCACATACCATTGACTGGGGAGTGGCAAATATTGTTCCCCATTTATCTCAAGAATGGCTTGGCAGATAAAAACTCAAACGGTAATCAATAGCCCTGTGGCGTGATATCTCAGAGCACTTAGGAAATGGTTTTAGTTCCATATTATGGTCACAGGTTAAGGTAGTCATTAAAATGTGAAACATTGTAATATGTAACTCTCTGGCAACATATTGGATTCAGAAGTTTATTTCATGGTGTGAAATCATGGTAAACTGATTAAGCATGCTGCATGGGGAGATACCCAATGTCAAGTGTGCCACACCAGGTCACAGGTCAATGTGAAGCTCAGTCCAGATGATAGTTGAAATGTCACCCCTTGCTTCTCCTATTTGAACTATCCAAACATCAAGCAGGAGTGCTTAGCCACGATTTTTAGTATCAGACATGTAAGGTCAAGGTCCAATGGGTGACCTTGGTGCTGAATAAACAGATGGGTGCAATATCACAGTTTGTAATGGAAAGCCAGACAATCCGATTGGTATATGTTATTCACATGTGCTACATGGATCTGCTATGTGGGCAGCTTTGCAGATGCCATTTGATAATGTAGAGGGATGGGACAGGAGGGTCAAGTTCAGATCAAGCTAACCTTACAAAAGATGCATAGCTTAGAAACTAGTGGGCCAATCTGAATGAAGAAATGGCATTCAACAGCCCCAGGACATGATATTTGGTAAAAATTGCAAGTATAGAAATAACAGTGTACTCCTTTTTACTGCATATGCATGTAAGGACATATCATGACACACTATGTTTGCACTATACATGCAATGCATACAAACAGCAAACAATAAAATATGTGACACAGCTCACATGAAACATCATATATCATACAATTACATCTGCTCTGTGCAGATGCAGTCAGGATTTTCTTAAGGGGAGGGGTGACCACAAAAACATGGTTTGATGGATGATTTTGCTGAGTGAAACACACCAGGAATGTCTGGTTTGGTGTTGTGCAAATTCCACAAGAATTTGCTTGGTTAAGTGGTTTTTAGGGGGGGGGGGGCAGCTCTCCACTTAGTCTGGTAAATCAGTTTTTTTGTCTGGCTGCCTAATCAGCTCTGCTATGCAGGCAGCACAGTGAACCCTGGAGCCTCCACTGAACAACCCCTGGAGCCACCACTGCTGACATCATTAACACCACCACCACTGACCCCACTGCCTGCCTCACTGCCAGAGCAGCTGGGGAGCACCACACCTCCCTGATGTGGTATGCATTGTGGTATATTTCAGGCCATAGCTCAATCATTTCTATATACAATTGCTTACAATTCAACATGGAACTTTTCATAGTCATATCTATTGTCTTGAAATTTGGAATCAAAGACAAAACATTGGGTTAATTTGCAGTGCAAACATAAGGTAATGTCTGACTCTTGGAATTTCTCCTTCAATGCAATGCTTATGAATGTGGTGGTGGATTGGTGTTTAGGGGCATGTCAACTGCCAATGTCATTTTGTGCCCATGCTTATGAAGGTGTTGAACATGATGTGACCACTCATTTCCTCTGCAAATACATACTTTTCAGTTAGGAGGCAAAATGGCACCTAAAAAGTGGCTTGGAGCTGGGTAACATTGCATCAAATGTAATGTACAACTAAAAGAAAAAGGATGTAAAATAACTTGTGTAAAACTTGTCAAGTTGTTATCCAAAACTGCAATAATGCCAAAAATGGTGGGCATATCTATCAATATGTTTTACTTTCACATGCTGTCATACCTAACTCAAATTGATTCAACACTTGTACCCTTACATTCAAAATTTTGAAAACATGAAACAAAATGTCCAAGACATGACAGTGATAAATTGTTCAGGAAATAGGGTGGAATATGCCACTTACCGAGCACTGAATTGACATAGGTCCCAAAGAAGCATCAACATTAAGTTTGTTGGCACATGTTTATGAAGTTTTCAGTCCTCATTTCTAACTATATCCCATTGACAAGCATCATGCTTATGCTCACCATTACAGATCTGGGATTGTGATAACGAACATCTCATAGTGCAATGCCAGGTAAAGGGGTTATAGCATGGGTGTTTGTATCATTATCATTGCTATCAGTGTCCCCAAATTAGGTACCTCTCAAAACATGCAAAGCGAGAATGGTGATATGTACAGAATTGGGTATTTTTTTCTTAAAAGGTGTTTTGGGAATTTGTGGATTTTTTTTTCTCTGAATACCATGTTTATGAGCGTGATTCGGAAGATGCGATCAATCGTTTTCTCAGTAAATGCTTACTTCTCGGTTAATCTTGGTGATAATTTCCATAATGCGCCATATATGCCACACCGCTGTTCTTTGTTCCATAATTTATCCATCCCTCACTTGGCACTTCTCAGACGTGACTAAAGGGACATTCAACAGTTCACGCAGTTGATTCAACACTTTTTCACGTCAAAAATGCTTAGTTTCCTCCTCTTTACCACATAGATGACACCATTACTATTCCACCAGAATGCCAAAAAAACTAAGCAGACAGCACGCTCGGGCCGTGATGTACAGATGACGTCACAATAAATATTACACTTGTGTTTTTAAATTATAATATACGAGTTTATATTAGTTTAGATAAAAGTAGATTGTATTATGTTTGGTTAGGTTAGGTTAGATATTCCTATTTAATTATTAATTATCATACTATTTGTTGGAAGTCGTGAGGCAAGACTAGACCGAGCAGAAGCCGACTGAGCATGCTGTCTAGTTTTTTTTGGCATTCTGGTGGAATAGTAATGGTGTGTCATCTATGTGGCAGAGGCGGAAATGAAGAATTTTTGACGTGAAAAAGTGTTGAATCAACTGCGTGAAGTGTTGAATGTCGCCTTAATCACGTCTGAGAAGTACCAGGTGAGGGATGGATAAATTATGGAACAAAGAACAGCAGTGTGGCACATATGGCGCATTATAGAAATTACCGCCAAGATTAACCGAGAAGGAAGCATTTACGGAGAAAACGAATGATCGCATCTTCCGAATCACGTTCATAAACATTGTATTCCGAGAAAAAAATCCAAAAATTCCCAAAACACCTTTTAAGAAAAATTTACCCAGAATTGTCTCAAAACTGGGTTTGCAGGACTTCACAATTTTTAATAACATAATTTCCATGGCAATCTCTACATCCTGCTGTACTCGTTTTGACATTTCACACCTAACAGGAAATCATTATTTTAACACAGACATGACTATGCTGAAAGTCAATACCAAATTTTAAGCAATTGTCTACAGAAATAAATGACCCATGGCCTGAAATAAATTTATAAAAATATGACATTTGTTGACAAATTTCCTATTTTTATTAGTATTTCAACTTAACACAAAAGCCTAACCCAACCAAACCTTTGTTTGCTTCATAGGGTTAAGATGTGTGTAAAGCTTGTATTGCATAAACTGCAAGAGTACCTTTACCAGTATGTGTACACAGTATAGGCCCCTTTAAGCAGGCAAGGATGGAGTTTGAAAATCACCAGCAGAGCACTTGATCCATGTGTATTAGGTACGCAGATTCCAGTGAATGGGGCTGCATATTCCTTCAAAAAGAGGGGAGATGAAATAGTCCATGAAAACCATGTGGACTAGCGAAGACCACCTACCAAATATTCTTCATAGACGCTGTGAACATCCTCAACCTACCTCACAAAGTTTAAATAACTGCCAGACACGAACCACCAACCGACAGCCCAAGGCCTATCGAGTCGCCACCCAATTGCCGGATACCAGAAATAAAGTCAAAACGGTGTAGTCAATACATTTCCACCGCAAGGCTGTTAAAAGTAGGGGAAATGAATTACTTCATTGACACTTTATTCCCGGTTGTAAGTTATTTCAATTTCTTTTAGCTTAGTTCGAAAGAAACGTTGTCGCAGTGCTTCCGTTATAATAATCAACAAAGTTTAAACAAAACAACAAAAAAGTCCTTCCGTATTACAATGCACACAATGCACAAAATACTTCAATTTGGCAGTTAAGCTTGCCTCTTCTGTCCTAGTGCTTGAAGCAGCTGCTCCAGGTACTCCTCCCAGGGGCGTGGATGTTGGGTTGTGTAATGTTTATATGCTCTTGTGTAGCATCAAATTACCTGAGGCGGGTGCTGTCAAAATTATCAGGCATTTCCGGTGGTATTAGATGCATTGAGAAATAACTCATGTTCGCTGCCACATTGAGCCCATTGTTTTTTCTGTTTTTTTTTGTATAGCCAGGTGGTGCTTATGGAAAGCAAATGCTCTGACTAGTTAGGTAGGTACCTTGGTACCTATCTTGGAGGGAACTCAAGACACTGCAGATTTCCCTGGTGCTGAAACCAAGCTCAATTTATGGACCTGCATGGCACGACACTTCCATGAATGAACAGAAACCATTATTTCAAGGAGTAAAATAGAACCTACCTAGGTATATTGCTGAATTGTTTTCATCCAGAATAATGAAGTGGCTGCAGTAGGTAGGTAGGTAGGTACCTAGGTATCTACCTACATACCTAGGAGGTAAGTGGAATACCTCATTGCAAAGTACTGCTTAACCCTTTCACCTAAGTTCAGATTTATTTGTATCCAGCTGCTCTAACATGCTTGTAATATTCATGAGCAATTTCAGAATCAAGCTTCCAATGTTGAAAGAATGGGAGTGCAGTCAGCAGGCTGTTTCACACTAATCATAGATGCCACATTTAGTTTGACAAGTGTGTAAGCCTGTGGTAAGTATGATGTGCTATGGTAGCCAATGTTGCTAGAAGATGTGCTGTTTAAGGTGCACACCTATTAATTGCATCTCTTTGGTGGTGCCTTCAAATAGGGGTAAATGTTTTCTGTAGACTTGATATGGTGTTTCAACAAAATATTGTTGATCATGTTCCTGAATGTGTTTAAAATTTTGCTGGCCATAACAATCGCACAATGTGTCCGTACTACTGACTGTAAAGACAGCACGCACTGTCTGTACCAGTGTATGTAGCAAGCGTATGTATGAACGGTCTCTACATACCGTTCGGCAGTGGAACATGCATACTTTTTGTATGTACGGGCAGTGCTGGCTGGGGAAGTGTGGAGGCTGATTGTGACCTCATTTGACCCTGAAGACATTGACCTGGGGTCATGAAATGTATACTGCAGCGAGTTCACTACAGCTGTAATTCCTCCAAATTTTGTGCTTCTAGTTTCAGATCTTAGGTGCCCCAACTCCCCGTGAACGTTATGTGAGCGGCATATTGACCGGGTATCTTCTGCACTTCCTACGGTAGCGTTGCTTGCACTCGAAATGTAACTGAATGTGGTGCGTACAGAACCAGGCTGTTGAAATAAACAACTTGAACTGGATATGGATGCAATGTTTCCTTCCAGAGACAAAGTTCCACGATGACAATTCGAAAGGACATTCATTGCATGAGTGGACTTTAATTAAGTATTTCCCTCTTTACTTTCATGGGCAAATATTATTACATAAGGCAACTCATATGATAGTATAAAGTAATCTAAAGTGCAACATTAACCAACGGCCCTGACCGCTAACAATTGTGTGATCTGGTTAAAAACGTGACAGTGTCGAGATTTGACCCCACCACCATCCGCATGGAAAGCGGATGCCTTAACCAACTGCGCCAACCGTCGGCATGGTGTCGGCCGAGTACGCAATATAGAGCATGCTGACTGAGGAGATGTTTATTTCCTTGACGATATCCGATGAAGTGTCGCATGTTCTTTGCACACCACCTTAAAATTTAGAGGGTAGCTTTGTGCTAAAAGGTGTTTTAGGAATTACCTATTGGAATTTATCATCCCAATGCAATGTTTATAGATGTGACTAAGATGATATTTTCTGTGCAAATGCGTACTTTTCAGGTTATGAGCAAAATAACACCAATAAAGGTAGGATACTATAAAAAGAAATGTTTAAGAAATGAAAAATGTGACATAGCCTAGCCTAACATAGCCTAGCCTCCTTTGGAGAAAGGAAATCTTGAAAATATAATTTACAAATCTTCATACATTTCATTTTCGGAAAGTTTTCAACATTGAAAAAACCTAACCCAGGCTAACCTAACCTAACATAAGCTGCTTTTGAAAAAAAAAACATGTTTCAATAAAAAAAAGTTGTTGGAATATTTGTAAACAAATTTTCCAACTTCAAACCCCTAACCCAACCTAGCCAAGCCTAGCCCATTCATTTGCTTTATGGAGGCAAATGTGTGTGAAAACTTGTCTGGTCGCCACATTAAAGCACAATAATACAGATTATAGTACCATTCATTACCAATGGAAATAAATACTCTTCATTTGGCAATGAAGTATTTGTCAATAATGTACCATAACCTAATCTAGGGTATTCTTGTTTAAAACCTAGCCTAGCCTAACATACTTTCCTTCATTCATACTTAAACTAATTGTAATTCCAACATTTTTTGTAACAAGTCATTCAAATAGAAGCATTGGTCACATTTACTGAGGGAACGAATGGTCCCATTGTCTTAACACGCACACTGGAGGGGGCAAGATCCACCCACCCCTCCAATTTTTCATAAATAACTCCCGATTTTACAGGTGGATATACTCTGTTTCGTGTACCTGCTTAGAAATGTCTGGTGCATCTCTTAAATCAAGAAAAAACTGCCTAAAATTTTTGAGTTAAAGGCAGTCAGTCAAAACATTTTGTATTGTCTGACCACAAAAATTAGCACTGATGCACTTCCCATATATTGGCAAAAAGGAAGTGTTCATGGCAATACTAGTGACTTGTTTGATGTGTATTGTTATGCTATGTTGTTTCAAGATCATGCTAGGTCACAGAGGTCAACTCAGGTCAAGTTCATGACAGGTCAATGGAACCAACTTGTTCAACTGGAAGGTTGTCATAAACACAAATGACAGTCATGCAATTCATGTCATTTTGCACGTTACTCCCCAGTGAAAACTTTGTTTTTGTCCTTGTGAACATTTCCATACTTCATTCATGTACTTCAGCCCTTTCTTTGTGAAGCAGACTGAACCAGGATGCCCACCGGTCTGGTGGGTGGCCCGCTTCTGGTAACTTGAACCAGTAATGGACCTGATTAAGTGCTGATATATAGGTGACCTGAGGTCAAATGCTAGATCTATCGTCTATATTGCATCATTAGTTATGTCCAAAACATCATTGATACACATTTTGGAGCTTTTATACACAATCGCAGCGATCCATAGCCATGTCAAGCCAAGCCACACAAAACAAGCCAATTATGACATATGTGACCTCATTTGACCTTGGAAGATATTAACCTAAGGTCATAAAATTTGCACACAATAGAGTTCACCACAATACCCATCTACCCTGAAAATTTCGTTACTCTAGCTATAATAGGAACCAAGATTTTAGGGGACGGAATCCGCCCCCCATCCCCACCTCTCCAGTGCACATAATTTTCAAAGGCCCTCCAGGGCATGTGTTAAACATGTTCAGAAGCATGTTTCTACAATTTTCTTCTCTTGAAATACTTTGGCTTTAGGTATAAAATACATGAATAGGTTGTCACTTCAGAATGGACATCCATATCCAATCCAGTCTGGGCATCCATTTTGAAGATGCTAGGAGGAGAGTGTCGAGATGAGCAGCAGAGATGCTCATGCCACCCAATTCAGTTGTTCCAAGGTGGTTGAAAATAACTAAGTGGGAAGCGTGGAGGGTTGTTTGTACTGTAATTATGTTCTATATGCATTTTTGTATTGATTCCAGGGAAGAATATGTTTATTTATATAAGGTGCTTGCCTTAATGCTCTTTAGTTTTTTAACTCATGTTTTTTTTGCATTTGGTGTATGTATTCGAACTTCCTCGTGCTGATTACCCAAAAATCCTGGTGCATTTTGATGCTTTTTTCTCTGGCTGGTGCTCATTGTTGAGCCATTTGCCATATTTTGCAGCTTGGCCCATGGATGCAACTGCCTTGAAATTAGGTCTGCAAATATTATCCCAGTTATATTTATCATTCATTTTGAAAGTGATGTTTTCTGCTGAGATCCAAGACCAATAGGAAGGGCTGGACCTGTACCCTGCAACTGCTCAGCGTCCGGTATTGCAACCATGACAACACCAATTATTAATATCTGCAGCTTTGACCTTATAAATGTACATTGTGGTTTTACTACAACATCAACTACCCGTTTGCCATTGTGGAATTCATAATTTGCAACCAGAACCATACTTGTATCATTCACCTACACCAATAATAAGTTGTCCTAATCATTTGGTTTCCAAATGTATATGCCCATGCATACCTGCAGACTCAACCAACATTTATGGGTTGGTGGCATGGGTGCTAATATGCATAATACTTAAATGAACATTCCTGATGTGATTTTACATCAATAACCAAAATTCCTGGGTATTGGCTAAGTTCCTGGGTAAGGAATGACCTGGGAAATTATGATGATTTGGAATAGCAATGTATGCTATATCATATGACTATGGTAAGTAATGTGATGCTCTTGTTCATGTGAAGTTACTTTGTTGTTATCATTTATTTTCATATGTTGAGCTAGGCTATGCTATGCAATGGTGTGTTGTGAATTGCAATATGAGAGTGGATGTTAGTATGTAGCAGTGCCTAAGTATTGCAAGTCAGACACCATTAAAATGAGTGCTCTGAAGATGTACATGTCCTTAAAATAGTCCTTAAAAATACCCAGAATCCTGGAGTACCTAAAATGAGCATTTTTCTTCAGGGGATGCTCTTGTATATTTGATAGTGTCAATGTAATGCACATAATTATTTAAGTTTATGAAGCAAAATAAGCCTTTTTGAGAGACAAACGGTTCCCAGAATATATGTGTAATCTTCTGGATTTTTAATTGATAAATATTCTTGGATGTTTGATGTTTCAAAGACAAGGTCAATCATTCTGGAGGTTTAATACCTACTTTGTTGATGGGTGTTATATGCAAATAATGGACTTCCAACAAACCTTAACAACCACAGTAGTTTTGGATGTAAGACCTATGTTGTGATTATGTGGAATGATATAGCCCTTGCCCATGCAGAGGGGAGTTGTACCCATGCCATCCATAAAGTGTTTGGTGACCACAGACAACCAGCACACATCAGCACATCTCCACTTGACATTGCTGCTGTTTTTGACCCCACGGTGCAAAATTGAAAGATGTCTCATCAAATCATGGACCTATAATGTTATATGAGTGAGCATGTTTAGCCATTTGTAAAGCCAAAATCATGTAGTAGCAGCAATTTATCTTCCTTATTGCATCAAGCTCATCAATAATGGGTGTGATGGGCAACTCATCTAACCTGTCTACATATGTCATTGACCTTTCCAACTCATTGTTCTGATTTTTTTTGCTGAGTAGGGTGTTGATAACATCAAAACAATTTAACCATATGACAGGAAAAAGTGTAGTCAAAAGATTAAACTAACAGATGTGCACTGCATCTGCTGACAGGGTGGTGATGGTGCAGATGCCAGAAAGTGAGATTAAGTATTAAAGTATTAAAGTATTAAGGCTTAATAAGAGCCACAGGGGCCCATCAGAAAAGTAACAGTTACTGCAGCAGTATGTTGTGAATTGTCATGGAAATCATTTCAGTAATTTAAAGCTCTGCCCTCAGGAGGCCAAGCCAAGTTCCCGATAGATGTTGTTTTGACACATACATTTATAATTATAGGACATTGTTCCATGGTTATCCTAGTTAAATGACCTACTTGCACTTTAGATGACCATTTCCAGGCTATGAATCACTATGGGGTTCATTGAGATGCTAAAACTGAATTTGGCATCTAATTTACCTCTGTATGTCATGTAATAGTGTTTTGAGCACTATTGATAATTTGTATTAGGTGAAGTCAAAACTTTGACTTTATCAACCTGTACCTGTGAGTCAAAATCTACCAAGTTGCACATGGTGAATATCCTAATATACTGGGTAACATTATGTTAAACATATGAAGCATACTGTTTTCACACTGGCAACAATTGAACGTGATACTTCAATTTTTGTGAAATATTAGCCTTTTAAGTGACCTGAGAGGCAACACAATCACCTAAAGGATAAAATCTGGTACCAGTCTCGAAATTTCGTGATGTGCAGCATGCTAGTTTTCTTGCATGCTGCCAGCTCTCCATTTCGAATTTCTGGGCCGTAAAGATTGTTGCTCGATTTGTACATTTTCGTGGAAGTGCCAGTATTTCAGAAAGGCCATTGCAACAATCTAGTGCAGTCAATTGAAGTTTGGAGTGCAACCTTGATATTTAGTGGAGGGTTCTGATCGTGAAAATAATTCCTCCACTGCTGCATATGTGCATTAAAAAAATGTTTCAGTTATGTTTGGGCTTATATTTTGAAATCTGGAATATTGAGAAGAAAATGTATAGTTCATCAAATTTTGAGAGGGAAATTTTTGTTCCATCAGATCACATCACATCAGATCACATCAGAAATGTACTCTTGTACTTTCCACTAAGCGTTGAGCATCCTTTAAAACAAACAGTAGGTTTGCAGTCATTGTCAACAGACCATTGAACCTCCCACCAAGAAAAAGGAGATGGCAGTTTTCCGTAAAAAATAATGTTCTGGATGACAACAATACAGAAAAAACCTGTTTTCCATCCATGGTTTCAACTGAGCTTGTCTGCAATCTTACAGAAACTTTGCTCATCTATCGAATATGATGCACATATCTTACATAACTTACGAACATAATGCCAAATTGTTGGATTAGCATAGATAACAAGCTGTGTTCTGGTCATATTTGTATCATAGCCTTTCTGCACAGTTTTTGCCTCCTACAGCCATTCAGCACAGCATCTTCCATTGAACTCACCACAATCTGCAGTCGCCAACCTCGGGGCGTGCGGTGGGCCCGTAGTATGACGAGATAGCCACGTGACCGACGGCTAGTGGGCTGGCTCTTAGATCGGCGCTGGCTAAGTTCCACTATAAAACTTTTTTGGGGACAAAAAGTGTACATTCAAGAACATTGTGGGGAAAGCTGAGAAAAATCAAACTTATAAGACCAGATATAATTGAGTGAGTGTGATAATTAGTACCCCAAATGCTGGAGCAAAAATGGCGAGCGTTTAAAAACACGACGTTCGGACCGAACTTGACTGGGTTGCTTAAATTAACTATTGTTGTATATACATAGCAGGATATTCGCTCGGTATAATTCTGGCTTGTAGTTATTGCTATGAAGTAATGAATGGCTTGTCATACCATTATTCCATTGCAATATATATGCATTTACTATATCTAATGCAATATGTTGCATGTATGCTGAATATCCACATATAATAATATGTTGTGCTAAGTTATTTGATATTGTACTTCCCTATGTTGTATCAGTTCTAAGTGGTTGGCAATGTTTGACTAGCACCCACGTCCCACGGAGGAGACTGTCATGTGATAATGGGCGAGACACTGGGAAATAAAAGGCTGATATAACTGACACTACAGAGTGCTATATTGTGAACATTATGCTTAAGCACATTTTCACACTTCTCCATCCCCACTAATATGCACTCAACTGACAGTATAGTGATACATTTGCACGAATATGTTGAATCATTGATGAATGCATCATGTATGCCAATTGTAAGACCATTTCGCCACTTATTGCAGCCACGAGCCGCACCAACATGGAGTCGGCAGAAACGGAGGCGTCGCGCACGTACTACAACACGTGGCCGGACGTGCGGCCGGTGGCGGACGCGGCCGACTGCCGCTGCCAGCTACAGGCGGCGGCCGACCCCAGCGCCGCCGGTGACGCCAGCCCCGTCTACCAGCATCGCTGCCAGACGTGTCCCGCCGCCGACTGCATGCACCCGTGCCGAGACCCGGGCCGTCACTACTCCAAGCTGGGCCTGAGCGGACCGCCGCCGCAGCCGGGCGCCGCCTGCTGCTGCCACAAGTCGCGCTCGGCGCCGTCGGTCAGCGTGCTCTGCCTGGACGCGCTGCCCATCGGCTACGACCGTCACACGCGACAGCTGCTGCTGCAGCCGGTGGCGGCGGTGGCCGCTGAGGAGGAGCGTGACAGCGGGGTGGGCGAGAGCCCGTCCGGTACGCTGCAGCAGGGCACGGTGGCGCCGCGGCCGCTGCGCCGCGCCGACGGCTCCCTCAGCAGCACGTCCAGCCTCGGCACCGACTACAGCCTCTACTCGGAGCGGCCGGCCGGCTCTGAGCGCGGCTCCTGCCGCGATGTCAACCATCTCGCTGCCGACAAAGCGGCTAAGAAACGTGGCATCTCGGGTATCTTCTCTCGGTGAGACCCATGTAATCCCCTATAGGTTCTTGTTGTTAATCCGCGGTATCCCAGCCATCTGTTCGTTGTGAGACACGCGACACGCCGAGCATCTTCCCATCGTGAGATCCGCAGCATTCCGGGAATCCTCTCGCGGTGAGACCCGCGACATGTCAAGATATTTCCACGATGAGATTCTGGGCCTCCATGATATATTTCATAATGAACCCCGAGATCCGCGGAATCCGGTTAATTATCGCGTGGTGAGACTTGCGACATCGCTCAGGTCTTGTCATGGCGAGAACTTTGAAGAAAGTCTTCTCACTATGAGAAAACTGTCAGCTTGGTAAGCTAGGATAGACAGGCGAGTATTTGTGTAGATTTACCCTTACCAGGGACACGGTATATCGGCATATGAAAACGATATACGGGAGTGGTCACATTGGGACGACCAGGGGCTGGATAGAGAAATCGGCGTGGGGTCGTGTTAGGTCGGATTGAGTAGATGCAGACCGGTTAGTTGAAGTCGCCGGGCCGGGTTGGGTTGGTTTCAGGATACATGTCTAGTTGATTCGGTTCGGATTGAACGAAGGTTCAAAAACTCCTCTTGATTAGGTGTCGGAGTAGAAAAATCCTGAAGAGGTGGTGTATAAGTGAAGGAAGAAGTAGAATGGGGAGGGGAATATGGCGAGTTCTTCAATATAACGTAGTGCAATTAATGCCGTTCAGGTTCATTCATTGGTGCCATTTTCATTTCAATTTTATCTTGTGTATACCATCGTCTAGCACGAAAAAGTGGAAGTGCAAAATGATTTGTGGAAGTGTGAGATAAGGTTATAGCCATTTTAAAGGGGTATTTTTTTTCATTTTCCATCCATTGTGAAATTGTGTTACAGTTTGTGAAGCCATATATAGTTGGATCAAGTCGAGCCGGGACATATTCGGTTTGATCCGGTCAACTTGGGTGGGATCGTATCGAGACATCTCTGGTTGAGTTAGATTCGGCGCTCAGGTTCATTCATTGGTGCCATTTTCGTTTCAATTTTATCTTGTGTATACCATCGTCTAGCACGAAAAAGTGGGAGTGCAAAATGAGTTGTGGAAGTGTGAGATAAGGTTATAGCCATTTTAAAGGGGTATTTTTGGTCTTCATTTTCCATCCAAATTGCTAAATTGTGTTACAGTTTGTGAAGGCCATATATAGTTGGATCAAGTCGAGCCGGGACATATTCGGTTTGATCCGGTCAATTTGGGTGGGATCGTATCGAGACATCTCTGGTTGAGTTAGATTCGGCGCTCTTGATGTCGGTAGTATTACTAGTACTAGTACTTATTACCACTAGTACTCATAGTCCGTAGGTTTACTGTCACTGCCTGCTCGACAACGTCAAAGTGTCGATGCTAAATGGCCCACCAGCTATGCTTGTTTGATGTATATATTATGCTGGCCTGGGGAACCTAGCGTCGTTATTTAGGATATGCCTCGATGGTCCGGAACCATTAAACGATAACTCCACTTCACTACTACTCAACTAGTTAAATACGTGTTTCCGTGCTAATTTGGACGCCTTTGCTGGCATGATCTGGTAGATGTCAAGTCAAAGGCTATAGTTCCAAGAGCACACAAGCTTGGATAGTTTGTTATGCGATCTACTGGTTTGATGCTTGCTACACTACGTTGAAAACTGCACATGACCTGAACTCAACAAAGCAAATTATAAAGTTATTGCCTATAACAATAACCTTCAGGGTGATAGTAGCGCGAACGCAATTGTTCATGCAAATGTATCCGTTTTCTGAGCAAACGCGTCCTGAGCCCTTCAGAAGAACCTTGGGTTCTTTTACGACGCATTCAACCGCTAGGTAATATAGGGTCGCCAACCTCTCACGCCCATTGGTCGCGGGTGGACTCGGTAAACGCCGTCGGCTGTGAGATTCGAACCCATAATCTTGCGATCAAGAGTCCGACGCTCTACCAACTGAGCTACTGCGGCCCCCGTCCTGAGCGCTTCAATGTGCAGGAGTGTCATCCGTTGCTTTAGTGTGATTAATAAGAGTTTTCGTCCATGCTGCTCTGGTGTGTTGAGTGCTCCTTCACCAGCTCTAGCAGAGTCGAAAGCTTCCATCCAATAACACCGGTATGCTTGTTGCTATGCTTGGAAGTATAAAAAAAATTATGAGCGAGCGTTTGATATACTTCGCTTGCTCTTCAGAGGCTTGTTCTCCTGGCGGTCTAAAGAATCTCAATGCACCGGAGGTCTTTCAACAAATGTTCCTGGATGGCGAATCTTCAATAAAACACCACAAGACGACGAATGTGCCTCCCGTGGCCTGTTGGTATGTACTACTTCATGTACGTTTGTTGCCAGCGACACGCGAACTGTCTCCAGTTGGGATGGCCACGGGCTGAGAAAGAGCCATTTTAATGTTGATTCTTTCTATTCAACACCGATAGAGTCGATGTATTTAGTTATTAAGTTTAATTCGATTGGGGTTTATGTTACCTCGTTCAGAGTTGAGGAGCTGCTGCCCCTGGTTCCCGCACCCTTATCCGTTATCTTTGAGCCCAAGTACGTTACTGTTGGTTGTACTGGAGATGCTGTCGGTGATGCCCAGGAGGTTTGAAGACGCTTCCGACTTACGAAATTCCCTACTTTATTGGTTCATTCATAATAACTCATTATATATTCAGCTTCCCTGTTGCCACATTGCTGCCTTGATATGGCCGCCAATTACTTGGGATTCATGTAGTACTGTAGTACGTTACGCATCTATGACGGTTGAGACTAGTCGGCTGGTGATGTTTTGTCCTATGCGTGACGGCACGCAAGCCCCAAGATCTCCGTGTGGTTTCCCCGATCGTCTCTGGCAAGCTTTCGACACCCTGAACCCCTAACTGATAATGTAAGCTGTTGACTGCCTCAGCTCACCTTCAGTTATAACTTCCAGCAGCACACGTGACGATCCAACCGTGATACCCAGGTCCCCGCGAACTGGGCGTCCCTCCCTTCCTGGGACCTGAATGCTGTCCATCCCTTCCGCGGTACCGGCCGTCGTCCGAACCTGACGGTCCTCCTGGAACCCGTGTGGCCTCCGCCCCAGTTGGCGGTCCGCCCGGACCCCGTGTTGCCTGCGCCCCAGTTAGCGGTCCACCCCGACCCCGTGTATCGACCTCCGCCGCACCCTACCATCCGCCCGTGTCCATGCACCGTTCTCCGCCCCAGTTGGCGGTCCGTTCCGGACCAGTTTGCCGGCCTTCGCCCCAGTTGGCGGTCCGTTCCTGACACCTTGTGTCGGCCTCCGCCCCAGTTGGCGGTCCGTTCCGGACCAGTTTGCCGGCCTTCGCCCCAGTTGGCGGTCCGTTCCTGACACCTTGTGTCGGCCTCCGCCCCAGTTGGCGGTCCGTTCCGGACCAGTTTGCCGGCCTTCGCCCCAGTTGGCGGTCCGCTCCAGACACCTTGTGTCGGCCTCCGCTCCACCGGGCGGTCTGCCAGTGGCGCCAAATGACCCTGTAGTCGGCTCACCCTTAAACTCGAATAATCAATCGTGACGGTCTGCCGGCAGCCGACGGCCAGCTGCACCAGTCTGACTAGTCTGACCAGTCTGGTGAGCGTGACCAGCAGCTGCGGCGACTCGCCGCACCGGCCGGGCCGTCGCCGCTCGGGGCTGCACGCCGGCAGCCAGGGCCTGATCCTGGAACCGCGGCCCTGTCACCTGCCGGCCAAGAGCTCCTCCGAGCAGGAGAGACACCGGCTCGAGCACCAGGCCATGCTGGAGGAGGCGCGCCGCAGAGGTATGTGCCCGCCTGGCGGGTGTCCTGTTGTCCCCCGCCACTTGCGGAGGTGCTCCTGCTTCACAAAAATGTCACGTGCACCAGATCATAGGCTGGCACTGACAATGCAGACCTCACAAGAACTACTGCATTTGGATATTGATTTTCAATTGCACTTTTTCTCTTCTCCATCTCCCTCTCCCCATTTCCTCTCTTTATTTATTCCTCTATTCCCTTATTCACTCACATTCTCACATTCTCTTGCTGCCCTCCTAGCTCTGCTCCCCTCTCTATCTGTCCTGCATTCACTCTATCCATCGGGGACGAGTGGTCTAGGGGTAAGATGCTCGTCTCGCAATCGAAAGATTGTGGGTTCGAATCTCACCTGTCGCTACTCTTCGCCCGCGACCAATCGGCGTGAGAGATTGGCGACGCTATATGACTCAACGGTCGACGTGTCGTAAAACCAATAACCAACCAATCACTCTATCCATCATTCATTCACATTCTCTCTCCCGTCTCACATCCTTTCATTCTCATATAAAACTATTGCTGCCCTCTAGCTCTCTTATCTCTATATCTATATATCTATCTATCCAACTATCTATCTATATATATATATATCTATGACTAGATTAACATAATGCATTGCATGAATTTGCCTTTCAATGGAGTTTCCAATGGGTACTATGCAATGAAATGCAAATGCAAATCTAGTAGGTGGTGTCGAATCATTCCGGTTCTTTTCAGATCAAAAGAACTCGAAGTCTCGTAAAAAGGCAATGCAAGCTCAACTCAAAACGGAGCAAACCGTGGCTCAAAGTACAAAGGTTTGGAACCAAGATATTCTTCCCAGCTGGTGCAAGGTGAGAATGTATATTGTCTACTAGGGAAAGAGGGGGGGGCGTATCTGAACACGTTCTGTTTCCCCGAACACCTACCTTTGGACGTCTCCCACGTCATGTTCAGCGCATGAATAACAAAAAGACGGTTGTATTCATAAATGATGGACCTTTCTTTACCAAAATATGAAGGTCTGATCGCACAGTTATACCGATTCTTTGTGTACGGAGCTAGTGAAGTTCACAGGTTCAATTTTTCCAAGAGCAGTTGGCGTAAGAAAACCACAAGGAAGTCACTTCCAATTTTTGTATCTCATTTACACCAGCATTTTTTAATGGCTAATGGAATTTCTTAGTGGCTTGTACCACAACAGCTACAGTGAGGTAATCCTGCACAACATTTTCGTGTTCAGAATATGGCACACCACTACAAAATAATTATATGTTTCAAAGTTGCTCTTTGCAGGTGGCTAGAGGATGCTCATTGAAAGGAACTGTTTGAATATGGATAGCTTGTTCATTTTTGTGTTTAGTAAACACAGTACAATTACTGGTTCGGCCATGCAGAAGCAGCAGTAGAGCTATTTCTTGCATGATGTCTTAAGTGTTCAGACCCCCCCCTCCCCCTCCCTTTCCCTATGTATATATTTCGGTTAAGGAAGTATGAATATTACTCAGATGTTTGCATCGAGAAACCTTGATGATGTTTCTTTTGTGTCATATGCAAGTATTTATAACATAGATTGACTGATGGTGTAAAATTGAAGTGACACATATTTGTATCCGGTTCGCCTGCTACCTAAATTAGGACTGTTTCAATGAATGATTGAAGGAATAAAATGCTTGAATCGAAGCTTCATTGGAAAATGTAGATATTATATTATGATCATGTGCATATATTTTCTTTAACACTATTATAAGTGCTATATACAAGGGTGCAACGTCAAACAAGAGAGCGAAGCCCGTAATACTAAAGTGTGGCAAAATCCTTGTTTGAAGAAGTATACTTGGGAAAAATACAAGCGATATTCGGAAAGCGGAAAAAGTTGTATTACATTGAAATGCCCTTGTGTCCAGAAGTTAGCTTCTAGCAGTAGCTCTGGTATCAAGTTGGGTAACCGAGTCTTAGCTGTGTATGTTCGAATTTGCCGGCCGCTGTCCCGCCGCATCACTAGTTGGTACGGTGTGCTAACCTGCTGAGCCAGCGTCTATATGCCGATGCCGGCAGGCGGTGCCTCGTGACTTCCGCCGGATGTAGCGGTTTATATAGTACGGCCGCCGGCCAGTGTGATGCGGAAGCCCCCAGCGCTTAGGGAGTCGCTGAGGAGTTGTCGAGGAGGGTAGGCTGTCACGCTGCTCTGAGCAGTCACTGGGATTTCGTGAACAGCCGGGCAAGCGCCCAGCTGCTGCTCGTTTCCATTCAAAAGTTCAGTTAATAGAGGCCAGTTCGCAGCAACGTTTTCGAACCTAGTATCCGCGGTCCATACGAGGCTTCCCTAGATATCACAGCCACAGAAGCCTGTGGCTCCCACCTGAAGTACAACTTCACTACACTTGTTACTGGCTTTGACCAGAGTGCTGCTGTGCCCATCACTCCACTCTCCATTTAGACCAATGCTACCCGTTGTTACACCTGTAAAATTCCCCATTGGGAGCGCTGGATGAGCAAGGGCATGCTGCAAGTTGGGATGCGTGCCCGACAGTTGCCATAGCTCGACCACAGAAATTGCGTCTTCAATTTCGGCGCACATGCATTGGAAAACGAAAACAATCACATTTAGTCGAAATTGGCTGCATTCTTACCGAGATACGGATCAACTACCAAATATTGTGCATGCATCCCACACTTGCGTGCGCTATGCCGAATTGTCGAGTTAGCTTAGGTGCTAAATGTGTTTTGTGACAACTGTATAGCTTGCTTGAGGTCACTGTACTGCAATTGCAGATATGGTTCCAGATCACGGCTCGTGATACGCAGCAGTTGTTTTCGTACAAAGTGATTCACCCCTGTATTGCAGCTGCAGACCTGGTTCCAGATCACGGCCCTCGTGAGTTGCAGCAGTTGTCTTGGTACCAAAACACTGACTTCTGTATTGCAGGTGTAATGAACCTGGTGTCGGGTCACTGAGTTCGGTGGCAAAGACCTAGTGCCCGGTTACTGACTCTGATGCAGAAGGTATAATGATTGGTCATTGACCTCGAGTACAAAAGACAGAGTGCGCAACCACTGACGTGTTTCGTGCCGAAGGTGCACACCTCGCGGAAGGTGATGGACCTCTGGTGGAACGGTCTGCCTCCGAGCGTGCGCGGCCGTGTCTGGAAGCTGGCGCTGGGCAACGACCTCAACATCACCACGCAGTTGTACAGAGTGTACCACGACGAGTGAGTAGCCCACGCAGCCCATCCTCCTCTGCAATAGAAACGCTAAAGGACCAAGCCAAGGTGCACCATCAGTGCCCCGACATTCTGAAATTCGAGTGGAGACCCACACTCAATTGTTTCTGACATCACTTTCCAGCACAATTGTTTCTGACATCACTTTCTTTAAGTGACATTTTCTCGGTTTCTGTGATGAGGTGCAATTTTTCCTTTTTGCTACAGCCTATGAATAAGATATGTTTTTAAAAGCGCGTATGGCTTTTGGCAGTAGCACTGCCGACTGATAAAGGCAGCAGGTACACCACTGACATCACCACCATCATAAAGCAATCAACCAGCGCCCTTAAACCCAAATAATCAATTAAACAATCAACAAATGTTATAGAAAATAGCTCATTAGTAGACCCATATGCGCTTGCACGCTTTTTTAAACATCGATTTACATTTTTTATGTCACCTTCCTTCCCGTCCACTCTAGAAAAAAAAAACTGTATTTCAGCATACTCCGCACAATAAAACTTGAATAATCGGTCAGTCATTTTTTGACAACGGCGCAGTTCTTCTCTGTATGCTGCGACATCGATTAAAGTGAGCTGTCCATCGCATGGTACTTTTGGCGTAGTTTGTTTCGGCTACAATCGCGTTGCCCTTCTTCGTTTACCGGAATTCCCTAATATATCTGTACATGTCTTTACCTGGACAGCAAGCCAGGCGCTGACCATCCTCCTGGTGGATGTGACGGATTTCTTTGTTTAGTGGAAATTGTCGCACCAATACTGTCTCAGTTCGCGACCCTTCCCACCAATCTCCCATGTATCGGTATTACTCGTGCTTGGAAGGTTATCCTACTACTGACAGGGGCGGGGCGTTTTTCGCCCTTTCCTCTTCCGCCAGTTGATTTTGTTTGCCCTTCCTCTCCTGCCAGCAAAATTTGTGTGATATGTCCCAGACCAGCACAGATACCGAGCTGAGATTCTCAGTACCTTTTCTTACAAGTATGCACACTTCGACAAATATAAAGTTTAAGGCTACCTTGAGCCAACTGTACATTGCGTCGAGGTGACGCCGTTACTTTTTAAACTTTTAAAAATGTATGCGTAGAAAAAAGATTGTGAATGTAAAATGTCATTTTTATGTGAAGCTAGAGCCCAAAAGCACCGCTGCCTATGGAACTGCCAACTCGAAATTTACATAGGTGAATTTCGAAAATAAGGTCCTAAACTTTTTTTTTATTCTAGTTCAATATTTCAAGCTTGTATACGTTTTCAAAGAACGAAATATATATGATCGAGCAAAAGGCTATGTATATGGGTGCACAATGTCAAGTCAATATATCAAATATTGACTACGTTATGGCCACACGAACGCCACGAACTGTCGGTGCGGGCAGACGATGGCGCGGCGGCGGCAACGCTCGTCAGCATGGCGAGGCAGATGGAATCGTCGACAAATGCATAATTTTGACAGACGTTCTACATCGTTTGTTGCATTCCATATCGATCAGCATGGTGATCAAGAAGGGTGTTTCGTTTAGGTTTTGACATTGATATGTGGCCTTATGTCTTGACCTGAAGTAAAACAAATCTGATATACCCTGAGGTCGCACGGAATCGGGATATCGACTGTCGTTCGAATCGTTTAAACCGGCCCGGAGTTTTCTGGGATACAAATATTCCACGAGCTTGACATGAGTTGACCTTGACCTATGACCTTGAGGAAAAAAGTAGCCTTCCCATTCTGTCCTCTTGCTAAATTTCATCATTTTGACAGACTTTCTACCTCGTGCTATTGTATTCCGTGTCACTAGCAGGGTAATCATGAAAAGTGCCCCAATTTGGTATCTGACCTCGACCTGTGATCTACTTCTTTGCCTTAAGCAACAAGTTTTTTCCCGAGGTCTACGACATGGAGCTATCGATTGCAGTGCGAATCGTCAAATCGGCTCAGTGGTTTCGGAGATACCCGTGGGTGGGGGCAATCCCTCGCCATCAATGGTGTGCGATTAGGCGATACAGATCTCAGGCAATGTCAATGAGCTATTTCCACAATGGACTGTTCGTCCGACTGTGATTGGCAAGTGAAGAGACTGGAGACTGGACGGCTGTCAATGGCGGCGGTGTTTGCCTGCCACAGGGCGCTCTCCATCCTGAACTCTTCCAAGGCCAGCTGCAGCGAATCACACTCGGGGACGGAGCTCAAGGAGACCTCGGTCGACCTGATCCGACTGGACGTGGCACGCACCTTCCCCCACCTGGGCCTCTTTCAGAAGGTACGACCTGCTCCCTCCCAAGCTGGGCTTTTATCAGAAGGTATAACCCCTATCTCCACAGCTGGACCTCTTCCAGAAGGTATGACCGCCTCCCTATCAAGCTGACTCCAGTGCTCCAAGAGACATGCAGAGAATGAAGTGGCTGTATGGAGTCGATTGCTTCTAGCTGGGAGACAGGCATCTTGCGGAATATCACTTCCCATCGCGTCTACCACCGCCACCAGCGCAACTACTACGCTGTTGCTAGACTACACCGTGCTATTAACAGCCAAATACCTTGTCTGACTCGCTTGTCTTTTTCATGTTGAACTCCTTTTGGAGCGCTTACCTGATCGCGCCTGTGCTATCTAGGCGACCCACTATGACCTGACCTGACATGATCCCTATGATTGAGTGCGCCGTAAGATAGCATAATCTGGCGTAACCTCAAAGCGTTCTTACTACTGGAACTCACCTGGTCTGACCTTCCCTTGGTGGGCTATACCAGGTCCTGACATGTTCCGTAGTGTTGGCTGCGCCATAACCTGACCCGTTCCGCAGGGTGGGCCGTACCATGACCTGCTGCACGAGCTTCTGGGTGCGTACGTATGTTACCGTCCGGATGTCGGCTACATCCAGGGCATGTCGTTCATCGCCGCCGTCCTGCTGCTCAACACAGATGGGCCGGACGCCTTCGTCTGCCTCGCCAACCTGCTCAACCAGCCGTTCCTCTTCCACTTCTTCCAGCTTGACCAGGCCAAGGTGAGCGGCGCCCGCGAGCTGGCAGGTCAAACGGAGTGATGCAGAGTATGGCAACCATTAGGATCGTGAAGTGTTCGTGAGCCAGTAGAGTGGTGCAGTGCATGGGGCCATTGGGCTGAATACCAGAGTGGCCAAGATTTGCAAGGAACTTGGGGTGAGGTTCTTGGATTTGTGGGGGGATTTCTGGGGAAGGACTGAAATGTTTCCGTTAGATGGGTTACATTTGAGCAAGAGAGGAGTTGAATTGCTTAGCAATAGGTATGAGGAGGCTCTCAATAGGAAACAGGGAAACTAGGCAGGTCATGGGGGGGGGGATGCAGCTGATAAAGAGAGAAGTCTTGCAAGCAAGGGAAGGAATAGTTTATCATGGTGTTATGTAAATGCCAGAAGTGTTAGGAACAAAATTGGGGAACTGCATGCATATATGTTGTCTGAAAAGCTAGATTTGGTATCCATAACAGAGGCATGGGTTAATGAAAGCATTTTTGGAGACAACTTGCAAGAATTTGAATTGACAGGCTACAACATGCATGCTTATCAAAGGAATGCAACGATAGGAGGAGGTATACTCTTGTATGTCAGACAAGTAATGAAATGTCATTCCATAGAGGATAGTGTACATAATGAAGGAGTAGAATCCTTGTGGTTAGATATAATTCTGAAGAATGGAACAAAATTTGATTGGGGCATTCTATAGACCTCGTGACCAGAATGAAAACATGGACAGGTTGATGCAGGAAGAGATAAGTAGGAGAGTGCAGGAGAGAACTGTTTTGTTGGGGGATTTCAACATAACAGGATTGGGAAGCAAAACTATAGGTCTAAACAGATCAGGAAGAAGTTTCATGGATTGTTTTGAGGGAAATGTATTCTTTCAAATGATACATGAACCTACAAGGGAAAATGAAATATTAGATCTGGTGCTTACTGATGAGGAAAATTTTGTACAAAATGTGAACATAGGAGAGACCTTGGGTAATAGTGATCACAACATTATACGCTTATCATTGTATGTTGGAAGTGTAGGAACCAATAAGACATTGATTCCAAATTTTGCTAAAGGGAATTACAATGAGTTCAGGATCTTCCTGAATGAAATTCATTGGGAAGACTTATTGAAGGGCTTAGATGCTTATGAAATGTGGAGAATGATAGAATATAAAATATTTCAAGGTCAGAATAGGTTCATTCCCAATAGGCAAATTAGATTAACCAAGGTTAAGCACCCTTCATGGCTGACCAGGGAAGTAAAGCATTTACTGGAGTCAAAGAAACAGGCATTCAAGAAGCTAAGATATGCTGGCTCTGAGGTAAACCTCAAATCATATAAAACAGCTAGAAATAAAGTTAGGTGTGTTAGGGCATCTAAAAGACTGGCTGAAATCAAATTAGCTCGGGAATGTTCAGCAGGTAATGCTAAGAGATTCTTTAGTTTCTACAAATTTAAGGCTAAAAAGTGTAGTGCAGGACCACTGGAGGTAGATGGGGAATTAATGGTTGATGATTGTGATATTGTGGAATCCCTAAGCAAGCAATTCTCATCAGTCTTTACTAAAGATAATTTTGGTAGACTAGAAACAACTGACTCTTATGCCAAGACAGGTGATAGGTTGGAGTATCTTACAATAACTACAGAAGCTGTAGAAAAGCAGTTGCAGAATATAAAACCTAATAAAGCTTCTGGACCAGATGATATATATGCTAGGGTCTTAGTAGAGTGTGCTGAAGCTTTAGCAGTTCCCCTAGGTATAATTTTCAGGCGGTCTATGGAATATTCTGAAGTGTCTGAAGATTGGAGAAATGCAAATGTAGTACCAATTTTCAAAAAGGAAAGTATGAAGTGTGTAGGGAACTACAGGCCAGTCAGTTTGACCTCAATAGTTTGCAAGGTACTAGAAAATCTGGTTAAACAGAATGTTCAGATTCATCTTGATAGGCACAATCTTTTAAGGGATACTCAACATAGATTTCGATCTCGAAGGTCTTGCTTAACTAACCTTTTGGAGTTCCTGGAGTATGTTACTAAAGAAGTAGACAATCAAAGCAGTATGGATGTTGTGTACTTGGACTTTAGCAAAGCTTCTGATAAAGTGCCACATGGGAGGCTAATTCATCAACTACAGCAACATGGGATTGTTGGAAAAGTTATAGGTTGGATTGAAGCATGGTTGAGGGGAAGGAAACAAAGGGTAATGTTAAATGGATGTGAATCTGATTGGAAGGATGTTCTGAGTGGAGTACCACAGGGCTATGTTCTAGGGCCATTTCTCTTTATCATCTTTGTGAATAACATTGAGGTAGGGCTGAGGAATAGAGTGTTCAAATTTGCTGATGACATCAAGCTGGTAGGAGTGGCAAACAGTTGTGATCAATCTATAAATATTCAACTAGACTTGGAGGACCTAAAAAAGTGGGCTGATCAATGGCAGATGTCTTTCAACTATGACAAGTGTAAGGTTATGCATCTGAGGTCTGGAGGTGAGACTTTCAGATATACAATGGGAGGGAGGGAACTTGATGTTATTGAAGAGGAAAGGGACTTAGGTGTGCTGGTTTCAAGAGACCTGAAAGCAGAAAAACAATGTAGCTCAGCTAGGAACAGGGCACTCAGAATGCTGGGACTCATTAATAGAAGTGTGATATATAAGAGCAAGGAAGTCATGAAAAAAACTTTACTTAGCATATGTGCGACCCCACTTGGAATATTCTGTGCAAGCATGGAGCCCATACCTAGAAAAAGATATAGACATGTTAGAAAGGGTGCAGCGCAAAGCAACTAGACTCATCAGTGGAATAGGTAACGTAGAATATGGAGAAAGGCTTGTGGCATTAGATATGTACTCACTCAAGTATATGAGATTAAGGGGGGACATGATTGAAATGTACAACATTGTTAAAGGACTAGATCAGGTCAATTTGAATGGTGCTCTTCAGTTTAGAGTATCACATAGGGGTCATCAATTCAGGTTAGACAAGTTGAGGTGTAGGACAGTTAAGCGACAACAGGTATTCAGTCCAAGGGTTGTTGATCAGTGGAATGGGCTGCCTGCTGATGTGGGGAGTTCCTCATTGAATGTATTTAAAAGTAGGGTCGACACATTTTTAGACAGGAAATCTTGTTTTTGAGTTCTAATTTGTGATTGATGGGGTGAGATTTATGTGAAGTAAGTGTGCACGGCACAGACCCCTTTAAGGAGGCATGGATGTAGTTGGAAAATTATTGATAAGGCATTCAATCCACATGTGTTAAGAGAGATCAGGGGCATATGGCTGGATAGCAAGGGTAGATAGGCATTGATAGGTGTGTGGGATATTGAAGGACTGGTTTCTTCAGGATGTGGGATGGTTGGGGTGGGTCTTTTTACCAGGCTTATGGTATCTTCCATTTACAGACTTAACTGGATGGGCCTTTGCGTCTCTTATTAAGTCTAAACGCTTTATAACTTTATATAGGGTGTACCTAGCAATGGATTCAGCACCTTCCTTCGGGATGTGATACTGATGAGATTGTCTATGGTAGCACAATAGGTATGATGGGAGGAGTTTATAATTGTTGAGTGTGTTATGCAATAGCAAGTGCATGGTGCTAGATAGGCTGGGATATAAAGCTCCCTAGGAACTTGAGATAAGGGATTGATTGGGGTGAGAGTATGTACATTTATAGTACATTTTCTAGATAGGCTTAACCCAGATTGGCCCCTGTGGCTTTTATTAAGCCTTAAAACTTTATGACTTTATGGGAACCGTTGAGATGGTGCGGTGTGTGGGAGCCAGTAGTAGTGCAGTGTATGGGAGCTCGCAGGGTGGTGCAATGTGTGAGAGCCAACATAGTTGTGCAGTGTATGTGAATCGTCAAAGTGGCGTAATATGTGGGGACCTGTGGGATGGTGTGGTGTATCAGAGTCTGCAGGGTGGTGCGGTGTGTGAGAGCCAACATAGTGGTGGTGTATGTGAATCGTCAAGGTGGCGTAATATGTGGGACCTGTAGGGTGGTGCGGTGTATGGGAACATACAGGGTGGTGCAGTATGTGAGCCAGCACAGTGGTGCAGTGTATGTGAATCGTCAAGGTGGTGTAACGTGTGGGCACCTGTGGGGTATTGCGATGTATAGGAGCCGGCAGGGTGGTGCAGTGTGTGGGGGGCCAGCAGGGTGGTGCAGTGTGTGGGGGTGGCCAGCAGGGTGGTGCAGTGTGGGGGGGGCCAGCAGGGTAGTGCAGTGTGTGGGGGGCCAGCGGGGTGGTGCCGTGTGTGGGGGGGGGCAGCGGGGTGGTGCAATGTGTGGGGGGCCAGCAGGGTGGTGCAGTGTGTGGGGGCCAGCAGGGTGGTGCAGTGTGCTGATGGTGAAGCAACCTTGTAGTCTAGTTGAGTGGTTCGGGAAGCGGCAAGGGGATATTTTCTTACGAATAATAGGTCACACAGCAGTGGCCGCAATGACGTTATAAACTCTATCGGACTCTTCTAGTGTAGGGTGACCTGTAGACGCCCTGTTCTGAATTGTACTTTATTGGCTGCCCTCGGGTCTGCCTGCGATCACTCATGACACCGCCGGGACGTGCTTGTAGACGGTGCGATGCAGGCTGTCGCAAGCTTTCCACGTATTCAAGCCCTCGTTTCCTGGTGCATTGAAGCTAAATTTGGATCTCAAAGTTGGCTTTCGGAGTGCCACTTAGGGGCTGATCCCAAATCGTTATGTGGTCAGATACCAAACGGAAAACTGGGCCTCAAAGGTCCGCCCGCTTCAAAGACGTCATAAATAGCAGTCGGATGTAGCAACGAGGAAAGCATTTAAGCATTGGTTTTCTCAACCACGTGCTGAAATGCTGCTGAAGCGTTCGCTATATCTGCCAAAATGAAGTGATCACTAACAGTCCAATGCTTGTTCATTCTTAAGCACTTCCTTATAATCATATATTGATAAATGACTGATCTGTCAGCCCAATGTCAAGAACATAAGGCAGGACATATCAGGAAATAGAGGACAGGAGGATATAAAGAAATAAAACAGGACATATATAAAAATTGTGCCGACCATTAAAAAAGGAGCGAATCATCTAGATCACTATGGTCAGTGATTTTTTTTTAAAGCTACACCTTCATGGTGTGCTAACCTAGAACAATTACGGATTATCATTCGTGGATGGTAACGTTGTTAGTGCTCGTAGTATCAGCTTCATTCTTTTACGGTGGTTTTACCGGATGAAAATGTGACTCTACTTTATTGGAATACTGTTACTTGGCTGAGTAGTACTGGCTTGATCTGACGTAGTTATTGTGAGACTCACCAACCCACCCACCTGACCTTATTGCTGTCACTCCAGTTCTGTACCGCTGCTGTACTTAACATCGCCACTGTGACTCAGGGAATCTGTATATCTGACCTGACACCGTCACTGTGTGGGACAAGGACTGTGTACCGTCCTGCATTGACCTGACCTGACCCCACCAGATGAAGGCCTACTACGCCACGTATACGGTACTGCTGCGCGACAACCTGCCCGCCCTTTGGGAGCACATGGAGGCGGAGGGCGTCACGCCCGACCTCTACCTGGTCGACTGGCTCTACACGCTCTTCTCGAAGTCGCTGCCGCTGGACGTGGCCTGTCGCATCTGGGACGTGTTGCTGCGCGATGGCGAGACGTTCCTGGTCCGAGCCGCGCTCGGTGAGTTGGGGCGGACCCCGCCTACACCTGCATGTGATCCCGATGGCATCGGCCAGTCATTCAGCACCGCGGAGTGAGATCCGACCCGACCCTGCTCCGAGCTCTGATCCTGAGGGTGTCGGTTAGTCAATGGTCATAGGGTACCGCGGAGTGAGATCCGACCCCACCCTGCTCCGAGCTCTGATCCTGAGGGTGTCGGTTAGTCAATGGTCATAGGGTACCACGGAATGAGATCCGACCCCACCCTGCTCCCAGCTCTGATCCTGAAGGCCATGGGTGTAACCACTGGGGGGTGGGGGGGCTGGGGGACATGTCCCCCCCCCCAATTTCTGAAAAGTGGCGATTTGTCCCCCTCAATTTTTACCGTGTCCTCCCCCCCCCCCCAAGCCTCAGCTACCTGAGTATGATCGCCGCAAAATTATACTTAGTCATTTATAAAGTGAAAATATATATGCAAGAGAATCACCAAAAATACTAGAATCCGATCAAGCCAATCAACGGGCTTCACAGGCTATCTGAGTCACAAATTCTCCGAATGGTAAATCAGCAAACATTAGAAATTTCTGCTTTCAGGCCATTCTTGAATAACATGAACCTTGACCATCTTGTGTTTTCGCTTCAGTGGAAAATTGTGCTTGGCCAGGCAACAAATTTGCATTATTGCAAGGCTTTATTATAGTCTTAAGTTGCATTCCCCTGCGCATATATTGATATATCTTGAATAAACGTGACTCTGGGTGCCCTTGGGTATCTTCAAGATCATGGAGGGGAGTCATGGGCAGCCTTAAGCAAGTACGTCAAGTTAACGTCGTATTCGTATTCGTATTCAGTGACGTGTTCGCCAGAGGAGTATTTGTATTGGCATCGGCATTCAGGGACGGATTTATGATCGTTCGAATAAATTACCACAAATGCTTCTGCTTGCACTGAACACGCTGGAAGCAACTACATAGGTCTCACATTACCACCTTAACGGTCAAGGTCCAACGCAAACTGGTTTCTTCGGTTGCCTCCTATTTTTTTCCGTTTTCACCCAAACCTGCCCAAATCTGGTATCAAGCAATAACCTGTGGTGAACCATCGTCTAAGATTTCGAGCCGGTACATGTCAAGGACAAACTTCTATGTCAAAGGTTAGCTTGATTTATTAGATAGCGATGTCGACCGAACGCGAGGTTCGGTTGCTGTCGCTTCAATTTCCATGAAATAGGCGTCATTCGACGTGGCTTGTTATGCGGCATCAGAACGCTAAGCAATCGAATTATTTTTTTGCAAGGGCAAAGGCCAAGCTGATCATCCGGTCCGCTCAATTTTCTTTCGTTTTCGCTCAAACCCATCCAAATCTGGCATCAAGCAATAACCATTGGTGAACACTCGAGTAACATTTCAAACCGGGACATGTCAAGGTCAAATATTTGATTGAGTTATTCGATAACCTCGCGTCTCGTCGCCATGACTTCAATTTGCAGAAAATGGATGCATTCGATGTCGCTTGTTTTGCGGAATCAGAAAGTTGATAATTCGAAATCATCTCGACGGGTCAAAATTCAAGCTGATCTCTTCGTTCGCCTTACATTTTTTGGGGGGGTTTCGCTCAAGCCTACCCAGATCCACTATCAAACGATAGCCCATGGTGAACCATCGAGTAGCATTTTGAAACCGGGATATATCAAGGTCAAATCTCAAGGTCAAAGGCTAGTTTGAATTTTTCGAAGTCCTCACGATTCGTCGCTATGGGTTTAATTTGCATCAAGTGGGTGTCATTTGACGCGGCTTGTGCCGTATTATAATGCTACGAAAACGAACCAATTTCGAACGTCAAAGGTCAAATCGATTTTTTTTTGGTCGCCTCGTATTTTTTCGTCGCCGTAACCTACCCACATCTGGTATCAAGCAATAGCCCGTTATGGAAATGTTAAAAAATACAATAAAATGCAACATAATCTAACCTAACCTAACCTATTTTTGGAGAAAATAGATTAAAAAATAAAATTCGAAAAATGTCGAGCAACATATGTCCTGAAAATTCTCAAAATTTAAAAAGAAATCTTATCCAGCTTAACCTAACCTAGCCTAAGATGCTTTTCAAGAAAAAATCAATTTTTGTTTGAAAATTGTTGTGAAAAATGTTTGGAACCTTTTCGGTATTTATTGTGCTTTAAGGTGGTAACAAGCACAGTTTTTACACGCATTTACCTCCATAAAGCAAACAAATGGGTTAGGTTTGGTTAGGCTAGGTTAGTTTAGTTTTTTTAGGTTCGAATTTTAAGAAGAATCAAACAAAATTTCAATTTGTCTTCATTTCCACATAAAATAAGTGGTCCTTAATCTAAATATTCTGAATATAATTCCACCAAAAAAAACACCTAATACTGCAAATTTACCCATTTTTTCCCGCAAAATATCATTTTTAACCATGTCAAATCTCAAAACCAGACATTGAAAAAGAAGTGGCTGAATTCCAAGGATTTTGTTTTGTTTGGGGGGGGGGTACCCCTCTATCTTGTCCAAACTTACCGCATCCCTGGTTTGTCCTCCCCCCCTCCCCCATTTAGAAACCGTGGTTACACCCATGCTGAGGGCATCGGCTAGTCAATGGTCATAGAGCACCACGGAGTGATATCGGACCCCACCCTGCTCCGAGCTCTGATCCTGAGGGCGCTGACTAGTTAATGGTCATAGAGCACCACGGAGTGATATCTGACCCCACCCTGCCCCGAGCTCTGGTCCTGAGGGCGCCGACTAGTCAATGGTCATATAAAGTATCACTGAGTGAGATCCGACCCCTGGTTCTGAGGGCGTCGGCTACTCAATGGTCATAGAGTACCACGGAGTGAGATCCGGCCCCACCCTGCTCCCACCTATTGCTCCATTTATAAACTCCTTGTGTTATTTTTCTGCATTCGCTATTTCACGGCGTATTTGCCTATTTTCATCAAGGTTGTGCTATTTGGCAATCGCATTATTTAGGGACTGGAAAGGACTTGCTTACCCTGCCTTCGTGTTAAAAATGCATCTGTATGCGCTATACTGCCACATGTAGAGGGTACATAATATAGTTACTCTTGATCGCAATGTCGTGAGCTGGAATTCCACAGCCAGCGAGATTGCCGAGTCCACTCGCGACCAACCGACGTGACAGATTGGCGACGCCATACGGCATAGCAGTCGAATGCGTCGTACAAGAATCCTAGATTCTGAAGTTGACATCGAAGTTCAGATGACATTGTGGGTGTGTGTACTCCTCCCATATCAGCACCGCAACCCTCCACCATGTATGTGGCGCTGTCTGTCTTGTGATCTTTATATATTTATATCTATCTATATATATTTATCTGTCTATTTACAGCCTGTGATGTTGCCTATGGGTGTTGTTTTATATACATTTGAGGGGGCAATTCCCCTTCAATGTTGGCTTTGCCCACCCTAATAATTTCAGCTTTTAACACGGGATCCTATGGCGTGTGCCCCGCCCCGAAAAAAAATCATATGGGCCCGCCCATTGCCTTCATGCATTGTGCTGTGCCCCCCCCCCCAGTACTTGTCAGAAAGTTCCCCTGACGCTACCTATGCCTTGCGATCTAACGTGTAACGTTGTCTAGCCTTATAGCCTATCTACCCCCTGTGACTTGGTATCTGTCTGTCGTCTATTTACAACTTGCATGACGAGATCCCGGGTGAGTCGGGGGTCCGAACCCCGTTTGGTTTGGTACCCCGCTAGTGTTAGTTTTAAAATAAGCACCTGGATCCCCTCATTTGGTGCAATCTCCAGCCATGACAACCTGCAACATTGCCTCTGGCAGACAGTGGGGGGAGGGGGCTTCTGCTTTGCAGAACCATCGTTTCGTGGGGATTGGCTACGACTTTGTCATTTTAAAAATCACGGTCTCGACTTGGTTATTTTCTTTCGAAGGTGGTTTCGGCTTAGATTCGTAGTATTTTACATTGCAGGCTTCGGCTTCGTGGCAATTTGAGCCGCTGGCTCTGGTTTGTTCACATATTATGTCTTCAGCTTCGAAGCCATAAGCCTGGTTTCGTGTGTTCTCACTAAATGGCATTTAAAAAATCAGAGGAAATGTTGCCAGTACGTGTTTAAGGAATGCATTATCCCTGCTATCCCTACACATTTCTCCTCCATGTGTGTGGCATCCCCCTTCTAGGGTCTCCTCTAAAATAGGAAATGTTCACACACCGCCGATCAGGCCACTTCCCCATCGGTCAAAACTAACTTCCCGTTGTCCATTTTTTTTGTAGGATCATATGACCGGTACCCAGCCCCGCAATTATCAGTGTATTTCCCCCACCCAATGTCAGAATTGCTTAGGATGATTGAGTAAGCTACTATTCTATGAACGACTACAAATATCACCATCCTTTCTCAGTTCAAGAAATATTGGATTCATCTTTGGCTTTACATGAATACAAGAATTGATTTCGTCACCTTCATTTGGTTACAGGTTAGACTTGGGCTTTGTTAGACGTGGCTTTGGCTTCGTAATTTGTTCACTGTTGGCTTCGGCTCGGGGCATTTTTAAGAGCTAGCTTTGGTTTCAGCGTCGACTTAGCGGTATGTTCATTTGCTATGTTTGGCTCAGACTTCGGCTTCGTTCCCACGTCTGACCTCGGCATTGTGGTCTATTTACCACCTATGATGTTTCCTCGGCATCATGGTCAGTTTCCTATTTATGACATGGCCCATGAAGGCGTTTGACACAGATAACTGTCACGGGTTGACAGGGATTTTACATCTGTACGAGGAGCAGCTGTGCGCCATGGAGTTCATCAACATGGCGCAGTTCCTGACTGGGCTGCCGGACGACCTCAATGCGGATGCGCTCTTCAAGTCCATCCAGAAAGTGCACTCAGGTGTCGGCAAGCAGACTTTCCACGAGCTGTTGGAGCGGCACGGCATGCCGTCCTGACGTGGCGGTCCCATCACACCGAGCTCCTGACGTGGCGGTCCCATCACACCGAGCTCCTGATGTGGCGGTCCCGTCACGCGCCGCTCCTGACGAAGTGGTCCTGTCCGGCCCTGCTCCTGATGTGGCGGTCCCGTCACGCGCCGCTCCTGACGAAGTGGTCCTGTCCGGCCCTGCTCCTGATGTGGCGGTCCCGTCACGCGCCGCTCCTGATGAAGTGGTCCTGTCGGGCTCTGCTCCTGACGTGGCGGTCCCATCACACCGAGCTCCTGACGTGGCGGTCCCATCACACCGAGCTCCTGATGTGGCGGTCGCGTCACGCGCCGCTCCTGACGAAGTGGTCCTGTCCGGCCCTGCTCCTGATGTGGCGGTCCCGTCACGCGCCGCTCCTGACGAAGTGCCGTCGTGCCCGGCTCTCGTCGTGTCAGCCCTGACCAGCCGGCTGATACAGTCGGGACAGCTTCCGACTACGGGCGGACTCTCGCAGGACGCGGTGACCACCGAACTCCGGAGGACGTTCGTTGGTCGACGCGGACCACGCGGACTCCGGAGGACGTTCGTTGGTCTCCTGGGCGCCCAGCTTCCGAGAGGGACGTGCGGCACCGAGCGAACACCTGGCTGCTCGGGCTGCCGTGGCTGCCGTAGTGGTCATCTGGGTGGCTCAGGCTGCTGTGGTGGTAAGCTTGGTGGCTCAGGCTGCCGTGGTGGTAAGCTGGGTGGCTCAGACTGCCGTGGTTGTAAGCTGGGTGGCTCAGGCTGCCGTGGTGGTAGGCTGGCTGACTCGGGCTGCCGTGGTGGTAAGCTGGGTGACTCGGGCTGCCGTGGTGATACGCTGAGTGGCTCAGGCACCCGTGGTGGTAAGCTGGGTGGCTCGGGCTGCCGTGGTGGTGGTAAGCTGGGTGGCTCGGGCTGTCATGGCTCCCATGGTCTGCAGGGTGGCATCCAGGGTGACTGCAGGTCCCGTAGCTGCCTGTAGACCTCGGCTTGCTGTGCCCGCTGGGGTGGCTCACAGTGTCACAGGAGTCAGCCAGGGACCGCACAGTTGATGACATGAATACTCTGATGTACGCCGGGTGATATCTTTGTACCAGCAGGTACCTGAAGTTAGGCGAGTCGTGCGCGATAGCCTAGACTATTTGATATGCCTGCCAGCCGCGTGATTTTTATCCATCTTATTTGCATGGTTGGCTGTTTTCGAGCCGCTGAAAACCACCGGTGACTCCGACACCGCCGCTGTACATTGGAAACAGTCGCCGGTTTTATGTGCCTTCAATGAATTGTTGGCCAGAGGTGGTCTGGTCAGGAAATTATCTAGTTACATCGTATCCACTGTTCGATGTTTAACTATGTTTCGATTCACTGGCATTATTACACTGTGCACGCATCCCATTTATTGACCATAAAAGACAAGTGCTACCATGAGTTTAATTACGTTATTATGGTTGGTGGTCACCACGCACATATGAGCTTCATACGTAGCCGACCGTACACACTAACTGCACCAGTTGTGCATACATAGTCGGTGAATGAAGCTGTAACTGAGTACGGGAGTCGCCACCCGGGGCGATATGCTTAACTGCGCCCATGTTGCATGAACATCATCGACCTGAAGGCTCTCCTCGACATCTCTTGGCATCATGCCGACGTCGTGACACATGCCCTGGATTTAACCTCACGTGTCGACAACGTGGTAATTAATATTTTTAAAGCGAACCATGAATCGAATATTCCATGCACTGTTTGTAATCGTGGAGCAACTTCTTGAGGGGAGGGGAACAGTAGCATTCATATGGTTTCAATTCATGATGCCACAGGACATGCGTACCATCCGTTACTCCAGCCAAGGCAACCCCCCCCCCCCCACCCCCACCATTATTTCACACCTCAGCCAAGACGTTCCAACCGATTCGATAGTCAATAAGCTTTATACAATCACCCCAGCAGTGTCAAAATCGTGCAACCATGCGATGCTCCTGCTGTGAGGCGTATTGAACAAATACGTTCAGAACGCAAGCGAGGCAGAATGCCTTTATTTAATCGACATGGATCATCACCTGAATTATAACCCTAGTTGCATTATCCACTAGTTGCACTGCATAACTCCACGTCCCGTTAATACATAGTAATGTTTGCTTTCAGCTGAGGTGTGATTCGGTTCTGAACCTAGGAAATTGATCTATGAACCAGCCTAGCATTTACGTGGGTGGAATGCGACCCTTGCTAATGATCCAAACTCCGAATGAGAGAAGCACGTATTTAAGCTTGTGTTCGATGCACTGCGTCTGCATTCAAATGAACAATTCATAGGTGTAACATCCTACGTGCCGATGGTGCCCATTAGACATGACCAGATCAACCGAACTTAGTAGCTCTGCTACACTAGAGCTATTCTGGTTGTTGCGCTGTTGGCAGTATTTTGAAATAGTAACGGCGATAAAGTAACATAAACAATGCATTGAGAGACGTCTAACAGTTGCTTGACAGCTACCCATGGACTTCACCACAGGTCGGGCAGTGCGGAAATAAATCCCATCCCTCCAAATATTTTCATACCTATTTAACATTACAGCGGGTGCTGCATATACTTAAAACCCCTTAAGTCCCCAACGTTTTGCGGCGGGGTCCCAGATGCTACTCTTGCAATCGCCTCCTTACTCTGAATTGGGTATGCGAAGCAGCCAGGGGCCAAGATCAGCTTGGGACTCAATTATACGGAAACCTGGTCACCTGCCGGACCCGCGCCGGCAAGTGGCCGAGTTCACGCACGGCACGCACACATTATACCACGACTGCGAACGGATCGAATATTTCGTTGAAATATAAACAAGGCTCAAAGCGCCTGGAAACCAACTTGTCTTCGTTCTTCCTCGTAATCTGTTGCTTCTGTTGCACATTCTTAGATATCACCCACGGTTTACACAAGTCGAATGTTTGCCGCTGAGAGTTCTACATTGCACCCGTCGCGACCATGAACCTGGATGAAGATATAGAACCTTTCTGGTCTATTATTTCAATAAAATGCATGCGGTCATAATTCACAAATGAGATATGTTGCGGGTTTCAAGTGACCTGTTGAACATTACCCGCCTCATACACCTCCAGATGCGCAGCCTAGATGCTTTTCCCCGCGGACTGGCCAAACGGATAGATCCTGAGGGCATGTGTTTCGGCGAAGAAGGGGGAGGCAGCCACTTGTAGGATGAAGTTCAAGGGATGCCCACGTAAGGTATGCGCATTGAAATGTCCTCTGACGCTGGATCATTTCAAGCTTACGCCCCAACTTTTTATTCAAACCTATCTGAAGGGTGTTGGGGCAGTTCCGGCTGCACCACTGGTGTACCGTTGACTAGCGCATCCTTCATGAACCTACTACTTGATGACCGTACTAATATGCAACGTCTTATTAGAGCTATGCAAGGCAGCAGGGCCCCGTTGGAGCGACGGTGCATTTTACTGCTACGGGCATTAGCGAATACAGCCAGTAAGTTCCAATGCAAATTGTAAAATAGTAAAATCGACCCTTGCTACACAAATATGGTATTCCTCTGGGTTTTGGCGTCTGTAGGTAATATTGGGAAGGGCAATGGTACCACCTCATGGGCGGACCCAGGGGCCATTGGGGGCGTGTGTCACCGTCCCCCCCCCCCCCCTCATGGAGATGCTGCGCTCCTCAGTCCTTTGACTGGAAAAGGAAACCTCCCAGGACGCTCGAGTGCATTCGTTTCTTCAAATTGTCTCCATCCGTGGCGCCCCTCCAGGCGAGTGTTCCGCATTAAAATGCGTGCACCCGCCCCTGCGCTGCACCACCTCACTGACCTATAATTCTGTATAATGGCAAGGGCGTATCAGCTGATCAACTTGGGGGAACACGTGGTCTTGAGGAGCGGTAAAGTGCAGGGGTCGGGTAAAAAAAATTGGTGTGCCCAATTCCAAAGAGGCGATATTCAGTGTCACAGAGATTGAAACACGGTCACGATAACGCGACTCAAACCCATCCCAGATCAGAGCCGGATCTCAACATTTTGATCGGGGAGGGGCACTTGGTCCTGGAGGAGAGAAATTTATCCGGAAAGGGGAGCATTACCTACTTTGAGCGGCGCCATTGGCTGTAAAACACGCTGATCGGGGGTGCACTCGAGGGTCCTGGGGCACATCTCTATCGGGGGTTGGGGGCGCATGTCTCAGTTGTCCCTTCCCCATGGGTCCGCCGGTGCCCCAGATATATTGGAACCTTAAACATTAGACCTATGAAGGTCACATGGAAAGAATGACATATGCGATATATCAAATGTTCCATACCCTCGTATTTGAATATGGAAGAGTTGAAGGGAATGTTGTCTCCATAAAACGTGTCTATAATGAAACAAAGATATCATATGAATCATATTTCATCAAAAGCTGTCAGCTTGACGTCATGGCCCCACTACTTGGGCTACCCAGCTAAGGCCTGGAAAGGAGGGTCAATTTACCAGGTCACACTCGCAGCTGGCTACGCTCCAGCAGTCCATCTTCAGTCAATAGAATATGGACAGCCAATAAAAGGGAGATTCTATGTTCTATGTAGGCTACACATCCTATGCAATATGACATAAGCAGTGCATGCACCAACGACCCATGACGAATATCTTGCGACGCCTCTGGCGCTGCGATGCAAAAAAAAACTACCTTCAACAAAATCATTACTTTAATATATTCAGGTTTTAACATGCGATATTCAGAATATCATTGTTTAAAAACATTCGTGTCTTTCGGAAGAGCATGCTCATCTAGGTCCTCCATTTTGTTTCGCTGTGTGACGGAGGAGGTAGCCGTCGGCGCACCCCGATGAACGTCGAAAGCGACCACCCGCACCCCTCCGACCCGCAGCCGGGCGATCGTCTAGTCCCGAACCTCCGACAGCCAGCCTTGATATATATAGAGGTCTGATCCCTGACGTCATATATGAAACTTCGGCACTATTTTGACGTCACTCGCGCTTTTCCGAACACCAGTATAATCAGCTGACCACCAATTTTTACCCAGAATGCGCCACAATTCAGATCTCTCATGGAAGTGTGACGGGGTGGCTGTGTCGGTGGCGAGCTGCGATTTTGTGCCTTTTCCTGGCCTAATGCGGCATTCCCCAGTGGAAGTCAAGAAGAGATTATTGTCTGCATTGGACGAGGATAGCAATGTAAGCTTTTCAAGATGATACGCCTCTGCTAAGACCAAAAAATCAACGGTTTATACCCACGTTGTTACGTGTCGGCGCAGATGCCCACTGCCAGGTGGACGCGTCGGTGGAGCTCCTGCTTGTTCACGGTTTTCTCGCTTCTTCGGTCACTAAAACGCTAACATTTACCACTAGTCACTTCAGGAAATGTCTGTGATGAAAATAATGTACATCACAGCAATGTTGGCACTTTATTCACCAAAACTTCACGATCGGGAAAAGTGGGTAGCGCAGCCTTTTCGCCTGCTTCTTCCTCCAACAATGGCCGCGGCTGAGCTTCGCGCATGCGCCGACAGTGAACAAGCGTTGTGATTGGTCAAACGAACGTGCTCGGTGTTGTATCCCAGCTGCGCCGCGCAAGGTGCCGATTGGGGCTGCTGCAGTACTTCCGTTCCCCACGTGTTTCAGTTTATTTTCGGCGTCTATGGTATCAATGTACTGCTGCATCTTGTGAGTTATTGGGTTCAATGTTGCAGTCTGACACGTTTTATTCTTTTAAATTGTAGAATTGCTGTCAATGCCAATTCGGAAATACATGAGTGGTAAGAGAGCAAGAACGTGACACCCATACCTTAGGACACCTATGCCCGGTATCGCAATGCTATCGATCTTTTGTCAGAACTGGGGACATAACTTTGCTTAAGACATTGCAGTCTCTTTTTTATTTGATAATATATATCTTCCCTTTGGAGGCTTTGCTCAAGTTGTCCCCTGTGGCTGTTGTTGAAGACCTTTATCGGTATTCCATGAATGTTTGTGGCTCATTTATGTGCCATGTTTTACAGGCCTGTAAAAGCATATATGTTTATAAACCATTAAGGAAAGGTGGCAAAGGCAAGCTTGAATTTCTTGACCAGTATAGCATTTCGAGGAAAGCATATTTTAGAAATGAATTTCTAAACATGCTTATAACAATGTACCCATTAATTACTGTTGTAAATGCATACTTTTCAATTGGTGACAAACTGCTGATTCATTCCTTGTCTGACTAGGAGAAGCCGAGGTTTCCAACCACGTCCTGTTTCCAGAACACCTACCTTTGTATGCAGAGTGGGAAACTTACTTTCCGGGTTGGGAGTCGGAGTGCAAACGGTATCTTCCGGAGTACATTTTCATATACATTATTTTGTTATGCATGGAATCTTTACCAGTATCCGACCAGAAAAACCTAACTCAGACCTACATAATATGCATAAGTAATATCATTCTCATTTTTGGTCAGATGAAATGTCAAAACATAGGAACAAGGAAGTGAACAATGGATGGCACCGCCCGGCAGTGACTCGTAATAATCAGCACTTTCGTTTCTCATAACTCACAGGAGCAATGTGCTTTCCTTTCACTCTTGGCACAGTACAAGGCTAGCCATATGAAAAACAAACAAAAATACTTCACACTTCACCAGAGTGGGAAACTTACTTTCCGGGTTGGGAGTCTGAGTGCAAACCGGTATCTTCCGGAGTACATTTTCATAGACATTATTTTGTATGCATGGAATCTGTTTATCAGTAACCAACCAGAAAAACCTAACTCAGACCTACATAATATGCATAAGTAATATCATTCTCATTTTTGGTCAGATGAAATGTCAAAACATAGGAACAAGGAAGTGAACAATGGATGGCATCGCCCGGCAGTGACTCGTAATAATCAGCAGTTTCGTTTTTCATAACTCACAGGAGCAATGCGCTTTCCTTTCACTTTTGGCTCAGTACAAGGCTAGCCATATGAAAAACAAACAAAAATACTTCACACTTCACCCTCAGCTCAGAGCGCATACCTACCTACGCAGCCAATTTCCCACGTAATACGAACGCAACTCCGCTACCGCACACGCCACAGTTGGATGTGATCAAAGCAAAGGATCAGTCGAGGTCTTCTGTTTACAGTATGACACTATTAACCACGTGTTCAAAGTTGCTAATGGTTATGACGTCATATAAAAATTACCTTACATTGATTGGTTGACGGACAGATTTCGTAACAGAAAACGCTAACGCAGCCAATTCTGATCGGTGGCCTCCGGAGAACGTCTCTTAAAACTGTCAAACTTTCCCACTAGGGTGGCAGAAACAGCTTTTCCGAGACGCGGCTCCAAAGCCGGAGAACAGTGTACTCAGTGTGCATGCGCATGTTTTCGCAAGTTGTAGTCGGCGTGTTGTTGTCGGCAATTGGGGTTGAGATTTGAGGAAATTGAGGTTCAGCAATCAGTAGTTGAGAGCTGACTGCTACAAAAAAAGTGGTTAGGGTGGTGACCGTAAGTGGAATAACTGGCGTTTTTGGGTGTATTTCTGTGTTGGTTTTTATTCATATCTGTTCCCACATTTCAATTTGTGTCGGAGTACATGTGAAGCCCATCATATCCAGTATGAACCCGGAGTGCAGAAATGTTTTCCGAGATAGAATCTCTTAAGAAGTGTCTTAATTCCCACCCTGCACTTCACCCTCAGCTCAGAGCGCATACCTACCTACGCAGCCAATTTCCCACGTAATACGAACGCAACTCTGCTACCGCACACGCCACAGTTGGATGTGATCAAAGCAAAGGATCAGTCGAGGTCTTCTGTTTACAGTATGACACTATTAACCACGTGTTCAAAGTTGCAAATGGTTATGACGTCATATAAAAATTACCTTACATTGATTGGTTGACAGACATATTTTGTAACAGAAAACGCTAACGCAGCCAATTCTGATCCGGGCCTCCGGAAAACGTCTTAAAACTGTCAAACTTTCCCACTATAGGGTGGCAGAAACACAGCTTTTCCGAGATGCGACTCCAAAGCCGGAGAACAGTGTACTCAGTGCGCATGCGCATCTTTTTGCAAGTTGTAGTCGGCGTGTTGTCGGCAATTGAGTTTGAGATTTGAGGAAATTGAGGTTCAGCAATCTGTAGTTGAGAGCTGACTGCTACAAAAAAAGTGGTTAGAGTGCTGACCGTAAGTGGAATAACCGGCGTTTTTTGGGTGTATTTCTGTGTTGGTTTTTATTCATATCTTTGTTCCCACATTTCAATTTGTGTCTGAATACATGTGAAGTCCATCCTATCCAGTATGAACCTGGAGTGCATAAATGTTTTGAGAGATAAAATCTCTTAAGAAGTGCCTTAATTCCCACCCTGTTTGTATGTCTCCTGTGCAGAGTGGGAAACTTACTTTCTGGGTTGGGATTTGGAGTGCATACCAACTTCTTCTGGAGTACATTTTCATGGACATTATTTTTCATGCATGGAATCTGTTTACTGTTAACTGATGAGAATAGCCTATGTAGTCAGGGTAATCTTTACCTTTCGGCCGACACATACTGCCAAGGTTAGTGATTTGGAAAGAGGTGTCGCATATATTTCATGACGTCATGGCCAAAAAATTTGCTTCAGAGGATTCTGGTTTTCCGGTTAGGTTAGGTTAGGTTAGATTATATTGTGCTATGATACATTTTGTATATTATGCTACATTATCTTAGTCTAGGTTAGGTGGTAATCTTTACCAACACCCGACTCCTGTGACATCACTTCCCGGACTCCTGTGACGTCACTGTTCCCCACTGTACACCTCTTTACAAATCACTAACCTTGGCAGTATGTGTCGGCCGGAAGGTAAAGATTACCGTAGTCAGTACCTACGTAATATGCATAAGTAATATGCATCATCATTGTTGGTCAAATCAAATGTCAAAGCATGGGAACAAAGAAGTGAACGATGGATGGCACCGCCCGACAGAGAATCGAGATAATCAGCACAGTTTCATCTCTCATACCTCAGGAGAAATGCACTTTCCTTTCACTGTTGGTTTCAGTACAAGGCTAGCCATATGAAAAAAAAAAATACTTCACAGTTTGCCCTCAGCTCAGTACTTTTGGGGACGAGTGGTCTAGGGGTAAGATGCTTGTCTCACAATCAAAAGATTGTGGGTTCCAATCTCACCTGTCGCTACTCTTCGCCTGCGACCAATCGGCGTGAGAGATTGGCGACGCTATATGACTCAACTGTCGACGTGTCGTAAAACCAATAACCAATATCAGAGCACATACATACCTTCAGAGCCAATTCCCTATAATACGAACCCACCTCTGCTACCACACGCCACAGTCAGATGTTGGTGTGCAACACAGAGGATCAGTCAAGGTCTTGTGTTTGCAGCATGACACTGTTAACAATGTGTTCAGAGTTGCTAATGGTTGTGACGTCATACAAAGTACCTTGCATCGATTGGTTCACATATATTTCAGAACAGAAAACACTAATGCAGCCAATTCTGATCTGCAGCCTCCTGGACTCCGGAGGACATCTTTTAAAACTGTCAAATTTTCACACTATATGGGTGGCGTGAATGCAGGTTTTTGGAGATCTGGCTCCAGAGTCTGAGTAACAGGAGAACATTGTACTCAGTGTGCAAGCATGCCGTCTTGCCAGCGCTGTTGGCTCTTCATCTTCTGCATTTCCAGTGATTGAGATTGAGAGGTGTGTAAATATGTGGTCTGGCTGCTGACTGCCACAAAAGGTGGTTAGTTTAAGTGGTAACCATATGGGTGCTAAATGATCTACCATGGTCGATGTGTCCTAAAACCCTAATGACACGAGTGGTAACCGTAAGTGGAATAACCAGCATTTTTTTAGGTCATTCTGTGTTTGTTTTATTGACATATTTGTTCCCACATTTGTGTCTGAGTGCATGTGAAGCCAATCCTATCCAGTATGAACCAGGAGTGCAAAAATATTGTCAGAGATAAACTCTCGGAATAAGTGCCTTAATTTCCACCCTGCTCCCATGTCCTGTTCAGCTCATAAATAACAAAAAGATGTTATTAATAATTTTAAAAAGATGTTCTTAATAACAAAAAGGTGGTATTAATAAATGATGCTTCCAGAGCCTTTGATCAAGGCTGGAAGTTCCTTGCTGTGCTGTTAGCATTAATGGCAGAGCTAACAATGTTTGCCAAAATGTGTTGGAGTCATGGCAGAAATTTGTCTGGGGTGATTCTGGTTGTTCCAGTTAGGTTAGGTTGGATTATATTATGTTATGTTTTATATTTATTAGGCTATGCTATCTTAGTCTAGGTTCGGTTAGGTTTTTCTATGATTTATCTATTTATATGTAATTTTTGTATTCTTGAAATTGGAACTTAAAACAGAAAACTCAGCAGACAAGCCACATGGAGCCATACACATCAGGGTAAGGATGGCTTTGCTCAGTACTGGTTGCACTCCAGTACCTTATAAACTTATTTATAATCATTTCTGGAGAAAATAAGTGGTCACATCATTTTATCACATTAAAAGCATGTTATTAAAAATAGAAAATTGAAAAGTTATGTTGATATGTAAATTTTATATTTATTCTAACTGCTACATAATGGCACTACCTGAGGTGATTTTTATTCTGACTACCATATGATGGCATTCTCTTAGTCAAGGACATGCTCACTGTGCTATTCATACTGGTTGACACAGCATGTGTACAAAGTTAATGTGGGATGCAACTGGAAACCACCCATTTGCAACAGGAATGAGTATTTAATATTGTGCTTATATCAGAGAAGCACAGGTGTGGATACTTATCAACTGATCACATCAGTTTGCCATCAATTGAAATGTATGTATTTGTGACAGGAATTAGTGGTTGCATCATCATAATTATATTGAGAGACATGTCTTGCAATATTTTTGGTATTTATTCAGAAGTCCCTGAACTCAAATCAGAACAGTGTATGGACTGTTCTTGGTGAAGCTTGCCTAGCACTTCCTTCTGCTATCATTTCTTTGGGAAAATACATGTAGGTATCAACAATCCAACATCAGAATGTTTTTGGGTCATCCAGCATCCATAGATTTTAGAAGATAGAATGTCTAGGTTTTTGGATATCCACAATATTTGTAGGCTTTAAATAATCCAACATCCAAAGCCTTTAGATGATGATAATGATCTGACATCCTTCAGTTTTAGGAGATCCTACATCTGTAGGCTTTAGGTGATCAAACTAAAAAAAATCAGGTTAGGTTTGGATTGCTTATTTTTGTGGATTTTTTGTTTGTTATTCTTCATATTACCCCACTCACACCATTTCCCCATACTTTTTTTTTCCTTATTTTGTGGTGGAGAGATTGAGTAACATGTATCTGCATTACCAATAATTTGTTTTCTGGTGTTTTTAATGTCATTTCAATGAATTTGATGTTCTTTTCTTGGTGAGGTGACTACTTAATTGAAATATAAATATAATTTTGGGGGAATTCGTTTTTAATGAAAATTTGATGGATGCTTTCACATGATGTGACCACTGATTTCCTCTCAAAATGCTTACTTTTCAGTTTGAAGTTAGTATATCACCAAAAAAAGGGATTTCAGTTGGGTAATATGTCATCACAATATTGTTGGAAAAGAAAACAGGGACATTACCTAATCTAGCCTAACTACCCATATCATAAATTTTAATTGAGAAATGTCATAACTTGTGTGAAACTTTTTTCAAATAAAAAAACTGACCTGGTATAGCCTAACCACCTGTATCAGAACAAATATTTTTTTATATATTCATAGCACCTATGTTCCTGATTTCCTGATCCTTTCACCCTAGCCTAACCTAGCCTCATCTGTTTTTTTGTTGTGAAAACACTTAAATTATGTTTTAATTGAAAGAATCAGGCAATTTTGCAAATGAAGAATCACCTAACCAAGCCAACCTCACTTGGTTCATGCAGGCAAAATATGTGTAAAACTTGTCTTGTGAATACCTTAAAACACAATAATATTTATCGGTCCAGTGAAGTGCCCTAAACCCAAATAACCTCTTCGTCCAGAAATGCAAAAGACCATGGCACATTATGTTATTAAAACAGCATCAAAATAATGGTTTTTCATTAGGTGTGAGATGTTGAAATGAGTACAGTAGGATGTCAAAATTCGCCATGGGAACGATGTCACCTAACATAAACTATAAGTTTTTCAAACACAATTTTGATCCAACAGTGTACTCATGCATGCACCTTTTCACTTTGTTTTGAGATACCTAATTTATGGATAACTATATTAGTGATAATCATACAAATTACCCTCCTCCTACCTGGAATTGTGCTAAGTGTGTTTGTGCATCACAATCTGCAATGGTAAGTAGCAGCATGATACTTATCAACAAGAGATGGGTAGAAATTATAAATGAAAACTTCATAACGACTCGTCACTAAGCACGATGTCAATACTCAGCTTTATGAATTTATGACTTTCATGACTTTATGGGAGGGATGTCACTTCAGTGTTCAGAAAGTAGTATATTCCACCCTATTTCACAAATAATTTATCACTGTATTGAAATACTCCCTACAGTTGTGACCAGGGATGGAAATCTGGGTTTGTCCTGTGTGTTTGTCATCCAGAACAGTATTGTCTTGGGAGGAATTGCCCACTCCTTTTTAACCCAAAAAAATAACAAAAGTTGTTTGAAAATCCCTCCAAGCTCCAAGCTGGATGGACGAATCCAAAACCCACTGGAAACACAAAACTGACTTGTTGAAATCAGAAGCGGAGTAAATTATTATCTACAACCAGGAATTCCCCCACCCCCACCCCCCCCAAAAAAACTTCCAATTGCAGGTTTCCAAGACATCATTACAGCCCTGGATATGACACAAGCAATAATTTGATGCCCCGGAATTAAGATGGTGGGTAATTTTTGAATGCTTGGAATTTCTTCTTCCAATGCCATGTTTATGAATGTGGTAGGCATTGTGACCATTCATTTCCTCAGCAAATGCCTACTTTTCAGTTGCAGGCAAAAAAAAACACCAAAAATGGGCTTGGATTTTTGTAATGTAGCATACAAAAATATGATGCAAAAGGAAAAGAAGGTAACATAACCCAACCCATAGCCTAACCTTCGATGTAAGAATTTTGAATGGCTTTCTCACATTTTTACTCAAGTGTTAAATATATAGCCTAATCAGTTTTTTTTAAATATTTTCTGTTGTGTCGCAAATATATAACCTTTTAACTTGTAAACAAGGATGCAAAATGCAGTTGAATTATTCAATAAGCTGGTTCTTGTTGATGCAGTTCAAGTTAAGCATATAGATTATGCACATATGCATATTGGCAGTGCTTCCATCATCAGAACTGGCAGTGCTCTGCCATTCAACGGCAAAAGGACACAATGCCACTTTTGCAAAAATAAGTTTCATCATTCAAATTGTTGCAAAGAGATCAATCTTCTCCTAAAGTATGGTTTTTGAAAGAAGTTTTTAAATGGGCCTTAAACATCCTAAGTTCTTCACAAAGATAGCCATAAAATTAACCTCACTTGCTCAGGCAATAGAATATATGCATGCTTAAAGGTGTATCTCCTGTAAATTTGGTCATTCCACAATGGCATAAAGGAATATCTTGAAGGATGTGTCCTTTACAATTATACATAGTCATTGGAATATCATTTTCCACAGACAAAGAGGCACTTGAATCACCATCTGTCTTTGTCACTTGTCTTTCCACCATGTTGGTGGCGGCGGCGAAGGGATGTATCTCACGACATAGGTCCTTTTGCCAGAGGACCACTGCGATGTGACAGGCAAACATCCACACATAAATACAGATTAACATACAGAGCTTGGAGTAGCTGTTCGAAAAATGTGGTTGAATTAGATACAAATGCAAGGAACCAAGACTGCTAACTAGTTTTTGGCATGCAATACTTCAAACCATGAGAGCTAGCCAAACCTGAGAGCCATTATGATAAGTTTCATCTTCTATGCAAAAAAAACTCCATACGTTTCCTCTAGAGAAAACAAATAAATGTAGCCCTAGGATATGTCTTTCTGGCCTTCACTGCAAGAATCAAAGGCAGAATACCTTTTCTATATTTTCCCCCAAAGTAATATTTATATTGGGGACAAAAAATGGCATGAAAACGTTTGACCTACACTTGTTCAACTGGTATCAGGTAATTCCTTGTCCAGAGTAAATGTATTCTGTAAATTATGTACCTGAAAAAATGGTGCAAAGACAAAATGACATGAACATGTTCAACATGTTCTCCTGAACGTCTTCAACGGGGACGAGTGGTCTAGGGGTAAGATGCTCGTATTACAATCGAAAGGTTGTGGGTTCGAGTCTCACCTGTCGCTACTCTTCGCCCGAGACCAATCGGCGTGAGAGATTGGTGACGCTACATGACTCAACGGTCGACGTGTAGCAAAACCAATAACCAACCAACTGAACGTGTTCAAAACCTGTGATGCATCATTTTGCATTTTGGACAGCAGTGCTCCCTAAAGCCCTAATAACTAACTAACTGACAGCAGTGCTCCACATCATGATTCATCTTTAAATCCTTTCAATTTTGGATCCAGACTTGGTGTAATGTCCAAGTCAGAGGTGTATGGCACATTTATAGGTAGGTGTAGGGTACATCTATATTCAGGTTTGATATTGCAGTATATCAATGTTGTCTCACAACCCAGAACTGATATGTGTATTGTTATGGGACAAGTAGTCTAGTGGCAAGTTGTCTGTCTCACGATCAAAAGATTATGGGTTCGAGTCTCACTTGTATCTACTCTTCACCGGTGGCGACGCTCCATGATTCAACAGTCGATGTGTCATAAAACCAATAATCACCACCAAGGTATTGGTAGCAGCTTCATGCAATTTTCTTTTGCAATGCCAGTTGCACTGAACAATTACTATGTCGTGCCCTATACACTCAGATTTTTTTTCAATGTTCAGCTTATATATTTATTCACCATCTTTACTGCATCAGCCCATCAGTGTCCTTTCATTTAAGCAATGACTGGGCAGTGCACATATATCTGGGGCTCTGCAAAGTATTCAGTTGGGAGAGTAGACTGCAATGACCCATTTTAAACCTGGAGAGCAGTGTGGGGAGAGGGCAGTGTTACCATTGGGCTGGGGAAAAGGCTGTCTCCGGGGCATCATAACAATGCCTCTGCATAATTAATCATATATAGTTCGAGCCATATGGATCAAGGAACACCCAATCGAATTTGCTGGATCGTAGGAAAAATCACGAGGTAGGCATATACAAGAGTATGTGTAATGTCTGCCTGAAGTATCTGCACCTTCCCGTGTACATTGAATCTCCCAAGTAATTCATTCTTCGCATTTTTCACTCCAGGAGGAAGTCCGCCTTCCTCAGGGCCTTCCCCTAGATAGCACCCAACGGCGCGCGGCAACTACCCTGCTGCGTCCATGTCCCACATCCCACCGACCACGACGGTAGCGCCACCTTTATTGCACGTTAGCAGGGTGCATCGCTATCGCACCGCCACGCACCACACTTGACTATGCCGACTGTCTGCTCCCAGTCGTCCTCGACGTCGCATGCTTACCCCATCGGGTAGTGGTTGGGGTGTCAGTCGACTGTGTAGGTAGCTGCCTGCGCCGGCACACTGGTGATCCGCGCACCGCTGGATGCCGCGCTCACGTCGATCAACAGATACTGGTATGCGGCGGGTGACAGTAGGTCGTCGTGACCGAAGCTGAGGGTGCACGTGGACCAGGCCGTCCCGTACACGGTGCGGCGACACAGCGTCTGAGCGTCCCACACGGAGAACGAAGCATCAGCTGACCCGATGGGCCAGTGGCGGTCAGTCTGTTCGAACTCGACGCAAACGCAATTTCGCAGGGTAGGTCAAGGCGTTGTACTGCACATCCACCGTCGGGCGGTTAACCACCACGATGTGGCCGCTGCCGGACGTGAAGAAGATTCTGTTGTATTTCCACGAGATTTCGTTGGCCTCGAAGCGGAACTCGTCGCACGGCGATTCATAACTCCAGATCATTGCTACCGACAGTGATGGTATAGCCTTGGGCGACCACGAGATGTTGATGTTCTCGCATTTAGTGTTGACTGTGGTGTTTCTTGGGGTGCTTGTGGCGCGGTCGCCGCTGGCTGATCGGCGTGATTCGGGTGCCACGTCAGCTGATCGACGCTCACCACGGCCGCCGAACGTGGTCTTTGATCGGCAGCAGCTCAATCTGGGAGGTCGGCTCCATTCCAGCATCTGCCCGTTGGCCCCCACCGCACCTCCGCCACGAATCACAGACAGGTGTCGCCGTCGAGAGCCGCAGTCACCTGCAACTGTTGGATGACCGCCAAACACCGCCTGGTGGCAAAAGTAACCAGTCCAGAATTAAGCTTCAATTACCCGTCTAGAAGTTCCATGTTGCCCGATGGAATGGAATGTGACAAATCGAAGCACCTCAAATACAAATCAGACTTGGAACAATAGTGTGTTTTGCAGCACCCAAGTTCTTGCAACCACCGGGCAAGCCCATGGCCAGTGCTAGGCGAGTTTTGTTCTGGCAACAGATTCTCCAGCACGGGGATTAAGATATTCATTGTGATGGTCAGTGTTCATATCCGCTAGAGCAATTCTGTATTTGGTACTTAAGTGAGGAAATTCAGATCCCAAAATGTATAGCGGAAATTGAATTTAGGTTGCCACACAATTTGGAGATGGAAGTATGGGAAATGTTTTGCCCATGCACCATCCTGGCAATCCATACTGGCACCCAGTCAATATGATGCCCTAACCCCAATATAACACTGGTGTAATCTTTTTTCCATGATAATGAGCTGGTGATGAATGATGCATAATTTATTCCTCAGCTGATTTTACAGTAAGGTAAGTGTAACAATAAGAGGCTGTTATATGCAATTTTAGATTGTTATAGTTGAGTGGAATTGCACGCCCTATGCATGAATCCAATTTCAATGGTTAATTTCTGACTGGCATGATGAATCTGCTAGCAAGCATTGATTGCATTGATATTTGCCACGATTACAATATCAATGTATGCTTTGCTTCTCTTTAGTATATTTAAAAGCAAGTTTTGAACACATTTACATGGCCGATCACATCTAAGCCAACCATTTTATTTCCTTATTTCAGCGTTTGTTATTTCATGTGAGGCTTCTACGTCAGTTTGAGAAAAAAGGAAAAACTGTTCTTGCATGCAAATGTTATTATGTTCAGAAAATTGGAAACGTTTTTGAGATCATGACCAAGTAAAAATAAAAGTGGATCTAGCACACTTATGGGATACCACAACATATCTTGTATATCCGAAAGGAATTAATCAGATTAGCATTTGTAACTTGAACCCTTAACCCCAAAAAATAGTCCATAACCTTTAGCAATGCATGTTATGTAGAATGTTTTGTATGAAATCCAAATTGATGTTCTGTTGAGATATCATTGGCATAAGCGAAACTTATAGTTATATTGTCTGTACACTTGTTATTATTTTTTTACATGGACGTGATCAGCACGTACATGACGACAATGTTGTCAGCGCGTAGATGTGCAGTGGGGTGCACGTAGATGGTCGACTGGGTTGTGATATGTTTCAAGTTAATTACACAGGTGGGATGAAATATGTTGTGCTTTCCGAGTCGTCATCAGAAGTCATTTTCACCATAGTCCATGGTGGAGGCGTTTTATGTTTGGGATGTACTTTTCAAGGAAAAAATAACCGCTGAATTCAGATAGCGCGCACGATTTACACCAGCAAAGCAGATGACGCTTCAGTCACATTTTCGTGGGAAAAAGGGAATGGTTCAGCATGTCGACAGCCTGATGTAAGTCTCAGCATAAGGTGTCTGCCCGGCTCAGGGCCCAATATCCAGAAGCCAGAAACTCAGGGCCGTCTGAACACTGACAATGAATGGTCATTGAAGATCAAAGAATGTATTTGGGTATTTTAATATATTTTTTTTTTTAAACAGCCAGAAAAGGAAAATTTCAATGTTCTCCCGGTTGTTGTGCAATTTTCCACCAAGTACGCTAATGGACATCCATCAGCCTACCTGGCCGCTTATCTGATTGTCACACATGACACCTGTTTAATATCTATTCAACTAGTATTTCAACAAGTTACCAGTTCGCATTTAATCAGTATTCATTGTTTTGCTGCACTTCATTGATACGACATCGGCATTTTGTCGCGATTTGTTTTGAAAACGTTTTGTTGCACGTTATTGATACATCACTGGTGTTTTGTTGCAGTTCATTGACGTGGTGTTGGTGTTTTGTTGCAGGTCATTGATATGGCGGTGGTGCTTGATGTCGTTAGTATCCTCGAGCAACTACCCATCTCACGGGAGGCCCTCGAGGTAAGCTGTTTGTCTTGGTCGATAGTTGATAGTTGAAAACTATCGATGAGTCCCTGCGGATCTTCGGACGCACTAATGATCGCGATCACGGCATGCAAGCTTGCGTGCGCTTTTCCGTTTGTGGGAAGTATGCTCGCGCTTATGTTCTAGTTTTGTCCGTTTGTGTTATATTATGCTGGCCATGTGGCTCGAGATGGTTGTGGTTGTTTGATAAGGTTGAATGGCAGTCAACAATCGACACCACGATTAACTGTGCGGAGCAGAATCGGAAATACTGGACATTACTGGATGAGCTGAACAGAATAGCCAGGATTTTCCTTGATTCCGTACCACCACCCAAGCTGCATGCTGGCCCACACCACCAGGGCATGAGCCTTTGGTCGGCCTTGCTACAACTCCCAAGGAGATCTTATGTGTCCGCTGGTCTTGTCTGGGCGACCACCTCAGTGAATCCGGTGTATTTAGAACTGGCTAATGGGCGGTGGTATAACAGGCTACGGTCAGCTTTGGCCGGAACAAGGATGACGTGACTTAAGTCTTAGATAACTGAAGTAAAATTCACGCCGTGCTCTTACATCCACTGCCAAGGTATGACAATTGAACCGTATGTTGAAGATGTGTTCGTTCTAGTTGCACCAGCCTTGATAGAGGTATGGTATGAAGAAAACGATCAAATGATGTGCTGAACACACGATACATTTTGTATATGCTGGTCTTGAATGTGTGAGGAAAAGTCAATTTGTCTTATTTTTTATCCAGGGTTTATAATACGTTCCTTGCAATAGTAGTCACAAGATCGCATTAACACGTGGGTTGAATTGGATAACTGAGACAGCGACGATGGCACGTACTGATCATCGTTCCTTAATGCGGTCTACTCGATGTTTACACTGCGACGTGTATGTATAAATATGACGCTGTTGCTTAATGGCTTCGTTTGCCTCACGACTAAAAAAATGATTCTTCTTTAAAATCGAAGTTCTTGTGGTTGTTTTTTTTCTCGGCGGTATTGCATTTTGAACTGACATGTAGGTTCTATTTATTGCAACCAATAGAATCCGAAGAAGATGCCCTGCTGTTTTCGCATTACGGCGGTATTGTTAGGGCAGCTACTGGCAGCAGCGAAAGACAATACAATGCTGGCCTATCCCACGATATCGCAGTGTTAAAATAAGGATTTCTCGTTAGGTGTGAGATGTCTAAACGAGTGCATCAAGATGTCGAAATCGCCATGGAAGTAATGTTAATTAAATTCTTGTTAAGTTCTGCAAACCCACTTTTGAGACAGTTGCGTCCATAGGACTGTTCCCGTGTTGCGTGTTTTGAAAGGTACCTATTTGGGGGATACCGATGTCAATGATAACGATACAAACACCTATGCTATAAACTGGCATTATATAGCATGGCCCATCATAGGTAATCCCTTCACCTGGAACTGTTCTAAGGGATGTTGGTTATCGCGATCTCGGATCCGTTATGGTGAGCGTAAGTATGATACTTGTACATGGAATACAGTTAGAAACGAGGCATGGAGACTTAAACACGCACCGAGAAGCACGATGTCAATACTTCCTTGGAAAGGATGTCGATTCAGTGTTCATTAAGTGGTATATTCCACCCCTATTTCGCGAGTAATTTATCACTGCGATATCGCCTGATCCCCCAGCCGTGTATTTCCTCCTCGTCCATGCATTCGATCGGACCGGACACATGTGACCTGTGGACCATCACCGGCCGTAGTCACGTGACGTGTGTCCCATCTGCTGACAAGTATCACGTGCCGGTTTGTGTCCCATCCCCTAGTTGTTACCTGTGATGTACCTATGTCCAGCCTACTGATCCGGGACACATTGTCTCTGGAGCATCTCTGGCCTGTGATACGTCATCCTTTCCATCGCCTGATAGATGACATTATATCTGTCCCGTATTCTGGTCAAAGGTCAAAGGTAATTTATCACAACCAGTGTTGCCAACTTGGGAAATTTGGGAGGAAAACAACGCATTATAAACACCTAGGACAATTATTTTCATCATAAACCAGATGTTTAATTGTTTCTCACATTTTCTATAGTTCTGTCAGTGCACCGAAGAAATTGGCACCTGATAATAAAGCACAGCTGGCATGAATGGCCTTCAATTGCCGCTTCAGTTTTGAAGTGATGCTGGGCCGTATGCAGACCTATAATCATTGTATGCAGTTGCTTACAAAATGTATTATGTACCATCCATTATTTTAGCTACAGGTTTTGAAGCAAAAGTATATGTTTATTTACATCGGACCCTCAAGTCAACATGCATTTCGACATATTTATCCCAACACTTGACCGGCGATATACCATATATGTCCCATCGCCTGACTGGTGAAATGTGAACTCGATCACATCTTACAACCGAAAGCACATGATCTACCCCATCATCTGACTGGTGATGCACCATCTCTGTCCCATATATAATCTCCGTACCACAGTTATTGGTGTTAAGACCACGCATTAAAAAGTGCCACAAAAATTCACGTAGTAAATCAACCATACCATGTAGCGCATCTTTGTCCCATCTCCTAACTAGCCACTGTATGACTCCTTTCCGTCTCATAACCAGGGTGACAAAATGCATTTGGACCCTGTAATTCAGAATTATACATTGACCACTCCAGTGTAAGGCGCCATAAGGCCTCCGGACGAGCGAGGGGATGAGACTCTGCGGCTCTGTGGCTGCGGACAGGAGCGGAGATGACAGCAGACGGGTGTCACGGGAACAGGCCGCAACTGGGCTCACGACCGGACCGACCGTGACCGACACGACACGATACCACCCGACACGGCCGGGGACATACCCTTCCGGACGAGCGAGGGGATGATACTCTGCGGCTCTGTGGCAGCGGACAGGAGCGGAGATGACAGCAGACAGGTGTCACGGGAACAGGCCGCAACTGGGCTCACGACCGGACCGACCGTGACCGACACGACACGATACCACCCGACACGGCCGGGGACATACCCTTCCGGACGAGCGAGGGGATGAGACTCTCTGCGGCTCTATGGCTGCGGACAGGAGCGGAGATGACAGCAGACAGGTGTCACGGGAACAGGCGGCAACTGGGCTCACGACCGGACCGACCGTGACCGACACGACACGATACCACCCGACACGGCCGGGGACATACCCTTCCGGACGAGCGAGGCTATGAGACTGTGTATGCGGCTCTAGGACTGCAAACAGGGTCTGGGTTCATAGCAAACAGATGTCATGTGAACCTACTGCAACTGTGCTCCTTTGTTGTTCTTGCACCTGTTGTTCACCAAGTCACAGTCACTCTTGTATGTGTCTGACTCTTGCTCTTGCATAAATATGCGATTGCATCAACGCCAGCTTGTGCATTTTATTGACAGTTGGTATATTCATTCATCATGCCATATATGCTGCACTTATTCGCAAAAAAAGAATGATTCACGCATACAAATACAGAACACCATTGCAATCTCATAGACTCGTACAGATCCCAATGAATAGTGAATATTGACATCCTGTCTTCAAATCTCATTTTCCTCAAGCTTGCAAAGAGCACCAGTCTTCAAAGTTGAGTTTTTTTTTAATCTTCTCAGAATTGTTACTGCTGAGAAAGATGTGCTATCTTCATGACTTGATAGCACGAGGAAGTGGATGCAGACGCAAAATAATCATTGGTTTTGTGAATTTACCCCGTGCCACTTTTGGAGTGGTAAAGAGTGGAGCATTATTGATGACAATGGGAGGTAAGAGTTGACAATTATTTCTTGCTGGTTGACACTTGCCACCTAAATTGGGTATTTTTGGAACACTCCCATTGTGCCATACAGGGACGCGAATGTGTTCGGCTGCTTTTATATCAGCTGACTTACTTTGGCCGCCGAGACCGACTCTGTGATTGGCAACAATTGGCGTGACGCCAACGTTGTGACGTCTCTTTGGCCGCTAGCAATCCATCAGTGTGGTGTTTTTCGCACACCGTGCACACGGTAGAGGGACAACTTCAGCTGGCTGTCGGGAAGGTGCAGGATTGGTATAACAAGACAGGTTTCGCTATGTCCACATCGAAGACCAACGCTGTTCACTTCTGCCGCAATCGCTCTTGCACCGATCCGGTGATTTTAAGGAAAGGAAACCGTATTCCATTCAGACCAGCTGCCAAGTTTCTAGGAGTATGGATTGACCGCCGATTAACACGCGCACTGGAGGGGGGGGCGAAATCCGCCCACCCCTCCGGTTTTCGCAAATAACTGCAGATTTTGCCGGTCGATATACGCGATTTTCGGTGTACCTGCTTAGAAATGAACGGCGCGTCGTTTCAAGTAAGAAAAATGGAAATCGGCCGAAAATTTTTCGAGTTAGGGGCCGCTAAAGTCCAAAAATGTTATAGCGCCAGACCACAAAAATCGGCGCTGATGCGCTTCCAGTATACTGACAAAAGGGAAGTGTTCTAGGCAACACTAGCGACTTGTTTGATGCATATTGATATGCTGTATGGTTTCAAGGTCATGTTAGGTCACCAAGGTCAAGTTCATGACAGGTTAATGGAACCAAACTTGATCAACTGGAATGTTGCCATAAATGCACTACTGGTTGTCATTTGTACTGTTTGTCATTGCGTTTCCATACTTTATTCATGTACTTCACTCCCTTCTTCACGAAGCCGATTGCTCCGAGCTGCCCGACGGAGCAGTCTGGCGGGCGGCCGGTTCCGGTAACTGGAACAGGTAACTGACCTGATAAAGTGGTGCTATATAGGTGACCTGAGGTCAAATGTTGGGTCTAGCATCTGCATTACATCATTAGTAATGTCCAAAACCTCATTGATGCCCATTTTTGAGCATTTAAACACAGTCACAGCGATCCATAACGATGACAAGCCAAGCCACGCAAAACCGGAAAATTTTGCCAATCTGACCTCATTTGACCTTGAAGATATTGACCTAAGGTCACGAAAATTGCACACAATAGAGTTCACTACCGTGCCCATCCACCCTGCGAATTTCGTTCCTCCAGCTTTACTAGGAGCCGAGATCTTAGGGGGGCGGAATCCGCCCCCCCCCCCCCTCCAGTCCGCGTAATTATCAGAGGCCCTCCAGGGCGCGTGTTAACATACAGCACCCACATCAACGACCTTGCGCTGAAATGCGCAGATACTGCAAGTAATGAGTACTGTCTCCAGATGTTCGTATGACGCAGACATGTTTACCTTCGTATGCACCGATCTCTTGTGCGTTCCAAAATTGACTACGACTTTTATTTATGGCGGAGCATGTGCCACAACCAAGCGTCGTCTTGATGTGATCCACAATGCAGCTATTGGCATTGCTACGAGAGCATTTCGTACTTCCCCGACTGATAGTGTAATGGCAGAGGCAGACGAGCTAGCTCTTGCGCTGCGCCGTAAAGTATGGGGGGGGGGTGGCGAGATACGCATGCAATGTCGCCAAAAACCGAAAGCATCCAGCCTATCAATAGACATTCTCGGGGACATCAAGGCCACGTCAATGGGCCCATGATCAGCGTGGATTACCGTGTTCCATTCGCATGACCTTGACCCTCTCCAGCTGTAATATTAGGCCGAGTTGTGTGGCACGCGCTATTACTCAGAGAACTCCCCCTTGGCAGGTTGTCCCAGTACAGATTGACGTCACGTTGTTCCGTTCAAAGAAATGGCATGTAAACCCTGAGAAACTCCGCACCTTGTCATTATAAGAAACATGAATACCACTATTTCTCGCGGATTTACACAGACGTTCCAAGTCTGTTTATGATGTTGGATGTGCTTGCGTCAGTCGACACGGTGTTCAATGGCTGATTTGCCCGCGAGGATAATCCTCAGAAGGTTATCACCTCGTCTTCACCAGGGCAGTCCTCACAGTTGTGCACCATGCAATCACTGTTTTCCGTGCTACATACAGCGTAATCGATTAGGTCACTGTGTTTGAGACCGGGAAAGCCGAGAGCGGATATGAACAGTTTTGGGTTGTATTGATAAGTGCACACGCACACCGAGTGCGTCCCACTGCTGCCTGCCAAGACGCAATACTTCGGACGAAGGGCAGGAAAGGTTAAGAAGCCGATGCGAGGGTTTTCAGGGTTATGCTTGTATAGACCATATATCTCACACAAATTCCCCAAACAAGCCTTTCCTGAACTCTACTTTCGGTGCCATCAGCCTGTCGCACCGTGACACGGTCGATCTTGCCGAGATACTGGTCTGTCTGATCTGGTCCGACTCATAAAATAGCTTTGCCTTCACATTGACCGCGCCCGGCACCCTCAGGTTTCCTCGCTTCGCAGGCAGCGCGGTCAGCGAGAGTGAGCAGTGAGCACTGGGCGCCCTTCCAAGGCGCCACCTGATGTTTGTGCCGTTCCTGATATTTCAATACATTCGCGGTTTTTTTATTTTCGCTAGGCGATAAATGGTTCTGCGAATGGTTTCTCGGCTATCGGAATGCGATCGAATGTACATTGTGCGATCATCTGGACAAACATCTGAAAGGCAATTTGGCCAATTTATGATACAGCGCCAAATGCTTCCTTTTTGTCGCGGAATTCACACCGCTGTCAGCTGATTTCTCCACCAAGCTCCACCGGTTGTTCCCGTGAGCCAGTCTCAACTAGCCTCAACTAGCCTCCACTGAGTTCCTTCTGGTGGAGCCACGGGAACAGACCCTATGTAAATACTTGACTAGGACACCCGTCCGGAGTGGCTTATAGTTTAAATTCAGGATGCCGAAAAACGCTAACTTTATGGGCCAGTCAAGTATTCCTGTGCGAGCAGTTTTGGAATCTGAAATCGCCATGAGATCGACAGATACCTTATGATCACTTTTCAAAGCGCTTGAGCGGTTTGCGACTGACCAGATTTCCAATATATGCTGAAAATGTAGCTGTCCTATGAGGACACCGGGCGTTAATGGGTTAAAGCCGACACTAGGACAGTGGCGATCCTCACACCGAATCCAACGACGGGGAAAAGTAATGCTCTGCCGATCGAGAATAGGTCATACCTTCGCGACACATGGTTACATACTGACTGATGGTGATCAACCCTTTTTGTCCACATTACTCTGGGGTGCAATATAAATATAACCCACATGGGTTGACGCACCCTAAAACCCCAATAATCATCATCCACATTACTCTGGCCCGCTTACTGTGTATCATGTTTTGGTAGGCTGTTTACGGTTGGAACCGCTAAGGCGCCAGATTTTAGGACGGCTGAATGCCGACACTTCTTTACGTACGCTAATAGGGAACGACTCTGGGGTCGCGGCGTCCGGGAACATTTTTACCTTCCTTCGACAAGCACGCTTTGAGGTGATATACCGCGACCCGTGAGGATTAATAGCTGGCTACTATAGCAGCATCGTAAATTTGTTTGTAATACAGTTATGGGCGCAAGATGATCTTGGTAGTCGACGCGCCCGTAAACTCCAATTCATCATCATCATCATCTGAGAGGGGCGCCTTTGTTTGAGAAATCCTTTGAGCGAAGGGAAAGGGAGCACTGGTGCCTGCCCGGAGGGACGCCTTTTCCGGGTCAGAGCGGCACAACATCTCCATGGGGCACATGCGCCCAATTCCTCATCCCTCCTCTGCATCCTCCCCTGCCCGCGACCAATCGGCATGAGAGATTGGCGACGCTATATGACTCAACGGTCGACGTGTCGTAAAACCAATAACTAACCAGCCAACCCTGATCCAAATGAGGTTTGTTCCACTGCTATCGCTCTATCGCCATTGACCAATTTATTTTGGGGTCACAGTCAACTCTCCCTTCACTGTGTTTGACTACGTGTTTTGGTTGATTCCAATTATTTCAAGCCAGGTACAAGGCCGAGCGGAGTTGGCGTGGTATTGGAGTCTCCGGCTTGAGGTAACTGATCTAGCAGTCTAATTTCATAAGCGCACTTCTTAACTCTGCAGCCTAACAATGGTGACAATAGCACTGATAGTCGTCCCATCAATATTCGTTCCGTCGCTCTCTAGAACACACAAATGTTCAAGGGCGATACAAGGGGCACAGGGCACAGGGAAAAGTGCTCCCATGTAAAGGTAACGCCGCTCTCACCGGGAAAAGTGCCACTCTGAGGTGACTCGAGTGCATCCGCTCCCCTCCACCGCTTAGTGAAATTTTCAGCCGAAGGCCTCTATCCAGGAAGTCACAGTGGCTCTCCTCCAGGTCAGTTCCCCCTCATGGAAATTTCTGGATCCATCACTGCAGATGGTTCGGTCGGGAACATGTGTCCAAGGGATATTTGAACGCTGTAGCATAGCCACAGACGTAAATGCCGTCGGTACTTTCGTGTTTAACAAGTTACACGTGTACTGAAATGGATGCGGCTTGATATTCCGGGGCAGTCAGATTCACTTCAGGGTATGGGACTCAGAGTTTGACTATGGTTTTAGACACCTCACGGTTGCTCGATGCTGGATGCCCGCCGGAGCTCGTGCGGCAGCATAGTGGGCACAAGTCTGTAAACTCGCAAGCAGTATGTCGAAGCTGACCCGCAGGCTCAGAAGGCCATGGCCATAACGGCTATGATGGTTGTCAACGCTAGACTGCATTGGCCAGTCGTCACATAGTGCAGGAGGCCGGCGAAGTTAGCTTCACATTTCATGATTACAGCAACATAACCATCAGTACAACGCAATGCCGAATTTGAAGAACTAGTATGCTGCTGTCATCCCTTCACCGATGCATCTTTCGATGATACAATAACCACCACAAATGTTGCCTTAGATCAATTTGCATGTGCTAAGAGATTCATTTTTGGATTTGCCTGGAACTCGGGGAAAATTAAAATACTATGCATATTATCATCTGTGGTACCTGCACGGTGTGCATCTCGACTTAATACTAAAATGATCTGAATAAAAGAGGTTCCATTGTGCAGGAAACAATTTTTCCTGAACTGTGCATGTAAATCAAAATTGCCGGTATGAGAAAAGGGCTTTTGTTGGATGAATTGTGACGGTTGAGAGCGGGGCTTGTGAATTGTGCGCATACTTAATTTGTTGTGTGGCGTAGTGTAGCAACTGTGCTTCAGAGCCTAGTTTCTAAACAGATATAGGGCGTGCTAGACTGCCCAAATCTCAATACAGGAGTGCTGGAGTCTGAAATTGTTAGGAAATGCTGTTTTGGGAAATGTAATCGGATTCCCTGTCATTTACTCGCCACTGTGATGTTCCTCACTAGAATCTGACTTAATAAAAATAAGTTATGTGCGCGAAATGATGATAAGTCCGTAGTCAAAACACCCTTAAGACCTCCAAAGCATTAACTAGACTTTAATAGAAGGCACTTTGTCACTTGAACGTATGTGGGACGCCATGCTGCCGCCTCGTACGTTCCTTTGACTCGCCAATGCTGACGCGTGTGTTGTGTTGCAGGCCACGCGTCTGGGCAAGCACATCAACGACCTGCGCAAAAAGACACAGGATGCCAGCCTGGCCAAGCGGGCCAAAGCGTTGGTGCGTCGATGGCGGGACATGATCATCCCTCAGCAGGAGACGGCCATGGTGGTGCCGGCCGTGGTGCGGCGCAGTCCGCCGGCGGTCAGTCCGCGCTCCTACCCGTCCAGTGCCAACACCAGTCCGTGTCTGTCGCGCTCCACCACGCCCGGCCTCAGCAAACTCAGTCCGGGCCTGGTGCGCAACGTCACGCTGCAGCCCATCAGTCCGGCGCCGCCGACGCCGGCGCGGCCACGCGCGCCCGCCGCCGACGCGCCGCCGCCGGCGCAGGCGCCCGACAGGACGCCTGACAAGACGGACGCCGCCAACAAGCGCAAGAGGAAAGCCGAGTCGGTCGTCGACGGCGACGAGCGCGCCGACAAGCGGCCGCGCCTGAACGGCGTGCAGGACGAGTGCAGCCGTGACAGCATCTCGGGCGAGATCAACGCTGACGTGCCGGCGGCAGCTCGGCCGGTGGCGCAGGTCGCCAAGAAGGCGCGCCGCTCGCGCTCCGCCGTCACGGAGCCGGCGTCGTTCGACGACTTGACCGAGAAGCTGGCGTCGGTGGCGCGCACGCCGCGTGTCAAGACGACGCGCCAGCTGCTGTCGGACCTGGCCGAGCGCAGCGGCGACTCGTCGCTGGCGCGGCGCGCCTCCCAATTCCCGGCGGCCGAGGCGGTGGCGCCGCGCCGCGCCTCGCACGACCTCACGCGCAACAAGTCGGCGCACATCGAGAAATTCCTCAACTCGCAGGGCGGCAAGCGACGCGTGCCGGCGCGGCCCTCCGGCGGCGCGCCCATAGAGACTATAGACCTGGAGGGTGACGACGAGAGCGTGACGGCCGTGGAGCCGGCGCCGGCGCCGCCGCCGCCTGAGCCACCGCGGCCCTGGCCGACCGAGGCCGAGATCTTGGCGCGCCTGCCGCCGCTCAACGAGGACGAGATAGTGTGGAGCGACGACGAGCCGGACGAGCCGGCTCGCTCGTCGGCGACCGCCTCGTCGGAGCCCGGTCGGTTGGGCGGCAAACACCTAGAGAACATTAACGGCAATACGAACCACGAGGGCGAGTTCAGGGAGTGGCACCAGGTTGTTACGGCATCTTTGTGTGACGGACACGTGCTGTCCATGTTGCCTTACGTTATCATTGATTAGGCTGCTTGCCGTTGTGCTTATAGTCGCTTGTCGGGTCCCACTCGTGTGGGCTCGGCGCGCGCGTCCGTGCGTAATGCCGAAGTGAGCGCTCGGTCTGGACTGACACTACAGAGACGGCATACTCTGGAGGAATGACTAGTCGCCCCAACCGTGTTTCCTGATTGTTCCGTTTGGTTCGTTAGTCTTGTGTCCGTGTCTCAGTCGACTCTGCAACGCCATCTTCCATTGCAGTCTTTCAGACTACATAGTATCTCATTTACCACTAAACTACGGGCGTTGGCGCTCTAGCTGGCATCGCATATATCTTTGGCACGATTGACCCAGGCTCCCGACCGTGCTTGTCCATGCACTGTACATAGGGTACTGTTGAGTTGCCAAATATCCGTTGTTTGTGATAATTACACCCTCAATACATGATCAAAGCGCATTACTTTGAAGGCATGCAAGAAGCCGTTCACGGCTGTCACGCTTTGTTTCGTTGTGATTTGGGCTACGGTGGGTGGGGCGGAGTCCTGGTAGGACACGTAGAGGGTCTGGGGTACACTGTTGACACGTGCCAGTCCGGTCCGGTACGGTCCGATATTCTTGACAGATGCCGGTCCTGGAGAACATTGTTGGCGCTTGGCAGACTCCCTGCGAGATACACGAGTTGTCTCAATTTTGTAAACAGTCAACACCCAACCTGTCTATTGTTGAACGCTGAATACATGAGCTTGCGAAAACGCTCCGTTTATTACTGGGTTTTGCCGTGTGAAAACTATGGTGTAGCGAGTGTCGTTTGTTATTGGATCGCGCTTGGCGGTATGGGTGCTGCTTGTTATTGGGCCGGTCCGGTGAAGACAGGTGTAGCGGGTGTCGTTATTGAACTGGGCCAGGTGGTGCAGTAGGTGCCGTTTGTTACTTGACCAGCCAGGTGGTGCAGTGGGTGCCGTTTGTTATTTGACCAGCCAGGTGGTGCAATGGGTGTCGCTCGTTATTGGACCAGCCAGGTGGTGCAATGGGTGTCGTTTGTTATTGGACCAACCAGGTGGTGCAGTGGGTGCCGTTTATTTTGGTCAGCCAGGTGGTGCAGTGGGTGCCGCTTTTTTATTGAACTGGGCCAGTTGGTGCAGTGGACGTCGTTTGTTATTGGACCAGCCAGGTGGTGCAATGGGTGCTGTTTGTTATTGGACCAGCCTGGTGGTGCAGTGGGTGCCGTTTGTTATTGGACCAGCCTGGTGGTACAGTGTGTGCCGTTAGTTAATGAGCCGGGCCTGGTGATCCAATGGGTGCCGTGTACTATTGGACCGGGCCTGGTGGTGCTGTGGGTGCTGTTTGTTACTGTGCCAGCCCGGTGAAAATTGTCGTTATTGGACGTGTTATGGGTGCCGTTTGTTATTGGGCTGTGGACAGAGTTGTAGCTGGTGTCGTTCGGTGTTGGGCCGGGTCAGGTGGTGCACCGGGCACCGTGATGGTGTAGTGGGTGAGTACTGGAAATTCCAGTCGACCGTCTTCCCTGATCTTGTTTCGGGGAGACGAAAAAGTATAGGTTCTCCAGTCAGGGGATTTTACCAGCACCCTGGATTCGAGAAAGGATCAGCCTTAAGGAGGCTCTTAGGGTGATTAAGCACCCTGAAAAAGGGAAGCTTGGAGAAGCCCCAGGGATAATGTATCACTTTACCTTCCCAAGATTAACCTCGCTGGACAATTCAGGAACCCTACCAAATAGAACCTTCCACTTGGCGCTGGATGCTCACTAGGTCAGGGGGAATCCTTGATGTCACCAGCCTGAGGACGCAGTTGAACGTTTCTGAATATAATTAGGAGGGCACAACACATGAATGCAATAGTGTGGCCCAATGGATTGGGCAAGGGCAAATTCCCCCCCCCCCCCAAGCATACAAAGCTGCACTCCAGGCTGAAAAGCCTTCGACGTCTGGGCTTCACAGATGCTCCGGGTTGCGCAGTGTTCTCGGTTTACGAAGTGGCGTGTCTGGTGTGATTGCCGCGGAACACACAAGTGGCCCTCTTGGCCAGGGTGGAAAAGCAGTTTTCCGAACTTTTCTACACCCGAAAACTTGGCATCTCCAATAATAATTATTATATCGTGAAAATAGCCTGGCATTTCCGTATATGAGCAGTTTGGCGCATCGTGGACCTGCAGGGATATCCATGTCGATTACTTTGGCATTTGTTTTGTAGTCATGCATGTCAAGTGCATTGCGTTGTTACTTGTCATACCATTGTACGACACCTGGAGCCAAATTAGAAAACATTACCGTGCACCTAGTGCGCATGTCAGGGGGTGCCACAATTGCAAAGGACGGGGATAACTCCCATTATTGCATACGTCACGACGCTACGGCCAGTAACAAATGGGCATGAGGGTCAGTGTAGCCGCATAGATAATTATTTTTACGTGGCGGAGCCCCTGTTCATACCTGTTAAAAAGACTAAAACCTGCCAAGGGTTGTCTGAGCTAGATAATTTCCGCACCAAGGGGAGGTCATCGAGCGTAATGAATCCATCCTTCACTGGTTCTTTGACGAGTGGTGGTAGTACTGATTTGAAGTGGTCAGCAATTTTCAGAAAACAGCTTAGCTCCAAATAACACATCCATGTTGTTAGGCTGGTAGCTTAGCTAATTGTGAATGCTAAAGACGTATTATAAAGTGTCAGCCAAGTTTCATTAATTCGGGTTTGGCTCATAGATTTTCTTCTCGAATCACATACCAAGCTCCTGCTGTATTCTTGCCAGGTACTACCACCCGTCTATCGCAAAACACCGGATGCTGTGCACCGTACTAAACCAAGATACTGGCGACTCCTGCTACTCTGTACCACCACACAACACAACACGCAGCAGCGTCGACGGCCGATGACAATGCGATGTAATGAGCACAACGGTACACTTCGAATACATGGCAGAAGTTCACGAAGCCGAGCTTGCCGCATGTGGAATTTCAGAACCAGCGTCATGCCACGCCTGACACGATACGTACATTATCCCTGCTTCTCAGCATATGTATCGTAATCTTCCCTGACGACTACCTTAGCAGTAGCGTTGGCAACCAGCGAGCTTGAGACACTTCGCGCAGATCCGTCGGCACATCAGCCGGGAGTCAGCAGGTCTGCGGCACTGCCGAGTCGCGCCTCGTCACCGTCCCAGCCGGGTACACGCGACACAACCTGAAGCGCATCCCTGCCGACCAGTGTCCGTCGCCGTCAGACTCGCCACTCAGCTCGGACATCAGCACACCACTGCGGAAGCCGTCCGCCTACACGTCCAGCTGCAGATGGCGCCGCAGAAAGTCCAGCACGGCCGCATGGCTGGGCAACACGTTGAACGTCCGGCGCAGACTGCGCGGCATCACCCGCTCCAGCATGTAGATGAGGTGGTGGTGGAAGCAGGGGAAGGCTGTGCCCGTATCGGTGGACAGTCGGATCCAGTCCCGCACGCAGCTCAGTGGCGTAGTTGGCGCGCCAGAGAACAGCGCCGGGTTGTTAAGCATGCCCTGGGCCGCCATCACTCCTGTGGCAACACAGCAGAGGGGGTCACAGGCAAGGAACAGAACCGGGTTATTGATCATGTCCTGGTCCGCCATCACCCCCATAGCAACACACCAAGGTCAGAGTCAATCAGAGGCGCGAAACATTACCAGGTTATAGAGCATAACCTTGTCCGGCACCACCCCTATAGCAACACATTTATTGATTATTTGGGCTTAAGGGCCGCCAACTACGAGGTCATTTAGCGCCCACTAGCAACACACCAAGGTCAGAGTCAATCAGGGGCAAGAAACAGTGCCGGGTTGTGGAGCATGCCCTGACCGTCATCACTTTTGTGGCAACCAGCAGTCATGGTCAAGGCCAGAGGCAGAGACCACAGGCGACAACGCGAGGTCTAGTTCATAGTCCAAGAGCCGCGCACGTACGTGAGGCCCGTACACGGACAGACCTCACAGAGCACACTCGTGTGGTGGGCGTGTGGCGCAGCGTTCAGCCGACGGCACTGTTCGGAGCATAACGTGGGCCGACATCACTACCACGTTCAGTTAACATTGTGGAACATGGTACCGCGGTAACAGGCTGTGAAGTTCCTCTACTAATGCAACAGTTAGTCAGTGCCACACATGGTCTGAAGCGCCTTTGCCCGAATCATTTCCACTCTTCGGCCTTAATCATGACATAATGGCGCACAACAGATCAAATTGAGCTTAAGCTGCTTCAACCTTCTCCCCCATATTATAAAAATTCCACCGCTGGTATTGGTTTCCACATATCCGAAAGAGCAGATCCCTGGCCAATTTCAATCATAGCTATCGCGGAAAAGTTTGTTAGGGGACACATTTGTCACCCCCACCTGGCCGGTGTGTGTGCTATTCATTGGAGCACTCTCACTGATTACGGTGAAACTTCGTCGGCTCTGCTATGCATCATACCCCACCAAAATATGCCACCAACTCACACCAGCCATAAATCGATATGGGTGCACAACCGTCGACTTGGAGGAAACCAAGCTTCCGAATCATTCGATGCGACCCAATCAAATACAGACAAGGGACGAGGTGAGACCAATTAGAGACAAACACAAACAACCACCAGCATGGGCATCCGAAAATGCCGACAGAGACGAGCTGAGAAAAGTTGACCATTGTCCCCAGCCGTGCTCTTTTCTGATGCTGGTCAGCCGGCCGGTCCCACTAGTCCCTCTGACCCCCGTTCGTCGGGCCGGCCCCACTCGTACCTCTGGCCCCCGCCAGCCGGCCAGCCCCACTCGTCCCTCTGACCCCCGTCCGTCGGGCCGTCTCAGTGATAAATTATGCAGGAAATAGGGTGAAATATGCCACTTAGCGAGCACTGAATCGACATCCCTCCCAAAGAAGTATCGACATTGTGCTTCCTGGTGCATGTTTATGAAGTCTTCATTCCTCGTTTCTAGCTATATCCCATGGACAAGTATCATGCTTATGCTCACCATAACGGATCCGGGATCGTGATACCGAACATCTCGTAGTGCAATTCCAGGTAAAGGGATTACCTATGATGTGCTGTTATACAATACCAGTTTACAGCATGGGTATTTTTATCGTTATCGTTGATATCGGTGTCTCCAAATTCGGTACCTCTCAAAACACGCAAAACGAGAACAGTGATATGTACGCAATTGTCTCAAAACTGGGTTTGCACTGGGACTTCACACATTTTTAATAACGATATTTCCATGGCGATTTCAACATCCTGCTGTACTCGTTTCGACATCTCACACCTATCGAGAAATCAATATGTTAGCACTAGGCCGACCACACTCGTACCTCTGACCCCCGTCCGTCGGGCCGGCCCCACTCGTACCTCTGACCTCCGTCAGTCTGGCCGTCTCCAGTGCATCTTGTCGGCTTCTGACGTCGCCGTTGGCCAGCACGGGGATGCGCAGAGCGTCGGCCACCTGCCGAACGGCGGCCACGTCGACTGGCTCGCGCCGCTGCTGCACCGTCCGGCCGTGCACCGTCACGAAGGAGACGCCAGCCGCCTCGGCCCGCCGACACAGCTCCACCGTGTCCCTGCGGGGGATAGGGGTCACTATCTGGCCGTGTACCGTTACGAAGGAGACGCCCGCCGCCTCGGCCCGCCGACACAGCTCCATATTGTCCCTGCGGGGGATAGGGGTCACTATCCGGCCGTGTACCGTTACGAAGGAGACGCCCGCCGCCTCGGCCCGCCGACACAGCTCCACCGTGTCCCTGCGGGGGATAGGGGTCACTATCCGGCCGTGTACCGTTACGAAGGAGACGCCCGCCGCCTCGGCCCGGCGACACAGCTCCACCGTGTCCCTGCGGGGGATCGGGGTCAGCGACCGGCCGTGGACTCTTACGAATGAGGTGCCAGCTGCTTCGATTCGGCACAGCTCCGTGTGCCTACCGGGATTCACAGGGCAGTGGAGGGGGGATCACTGGAGAGAACGGGAGGGGTCACGGAGTGGATCCCGTGGCCACAAGTAAGCAAGAGTAGGTGGTGATCGGACAATGGACGTCAGTAAGGCGGAGTGAAAAACACGTCTGCCCGGAGAACAGAACACCACTCAGGTTGGTGCGGGCTAGGCTACAGAACATTTTTGCGTACATATTCAGCGTTCCAATGAGCCAAGCCAAATCCAATGGATCGGCGTACTTCACATCAGATATTCCACACATTGAATTATCTGACTTCATTTCCTTGAGTAAATACTGGATTTGTACATGATTATATCGCAAACTGGTGTCAGGGTTGGTAGAGAGCTGCGATACAGTGGCCGTGGAAGGGCATATACATGGCGAGGGTGTGGTTATGTGCATGTAAGTCATTATCAGTAATTGCACTATTATAAGGCGCCTATAGAGGTGCTGGAAGAGCAAGAGCAGGTGCTAGAAGTGCAGTGTAGTCGTATCTCCGTGGAAATCAGTCAAAGGCTTTCCTCATGTGCTTACATAGCCACGCGCTCTCAAGCGTGTATGCAGAGTTCAAGTGATTTGGGATGGGATACATTCACCAAATTGCATTACTAAAGGTAGCAATAAAGAGACCTCTCCCTGCGACTGAATTTAGATCGCTGAATACAACTCAAGTACGTGACCAGTTGCGGTGCGAGATGTAAGGCAAGTTGTCTGCGCGTGTGAATGCTGCCGCAAACCAGGTCCTTTGAAAAAAAAATGAAGGGCACTTCGTACAGAATATTGACATAAAAGACGCTAGAAATCTAAATGAAAAGAGCAACACCGGGCTTGCGTACCGGAACTATACTGCGAAACGCTGTTAACAAAAAGGTTATTGTGGTTTCAAGTGTGTTGGCCGGGCCGGGCTGCTCCGATGAACGTTTGCATCATATGCATGGGAACCGCTCGGGTTGCGCCCTCGCTCACAGTCAACAGTCACGAGAGTGGTACTAGCAAAAGTCAAATACGTGACAAAGCTAGAACCTTTGCACCAGATCATGCATTTCGTCACGATTCAGGCAGCCGCGAAATACCCACGTGAGCTGCTTCAAGTAACTCTTGAAGCAGCTACTTGAAGCAGCTTCAAGTAGCTGCTTGTGGAACAAATTACCTATCGTAAAAATTTTGCACACATCAAACACAACTTCAACAAGACAGATAGGCCAGAGTCAGCTGAGTTTACAGCGCAACAGGGTCGTATATACTGGGCATTACTGGATGTGCTCTCTGGAGAACACATTGCCAGATAATCCCTTCTTGCATGCTACTGCCCGACCGGTACGCGGACCTATGCGACCAAGAGCCGCGTGATAACCAGTCAAGGTCTTTCGGCTGACCAGGTCACAACGCGCAGAAAGGGCTTGTATCCACTAATTCATATCCAGTGCTAAAATCCAGAATGGTCCGGTATTCTGAACACAGCTGTGGAATTTCTGTTCAAAGTTCAACGTCGTTCATCAGTTCACTGAAATATTCTTTGTCAATTCACGTTGTGAAACGGAACTTCTGCGCTTATGAAAAATGCGCCAAGACGTATAACACATTCAGGTGGCTCGATTCAAGTAACACACACCTTAGCCGACATACATAGCCTAGCCTGCTGTAGAACACACCTTACATCACCACGCAATTTCACGCCAGGATCACGCGAGCTTACTTGATAGTCAACAGTTCTCTCGCCGATGAGGCTAAAATCTGTATTTCTGTTGGTGGAATTTGGCCGGAATGGAAATTGGGTTGGATTATGAAAATTGACTGCATAAAAAGTCTTCTTTGTATAGGACAGGAAAAATAGAAATAAACAAGAACTCGCTATTTCAAATACGGTGACCGCAAATGAGATCGAGGATGGGTTAGATTTTGTCCAGCAATGCTGCCTAGCTTATATTGAAACTCATAGAATGACATGAAGTGCATGCCCATAGATGACACCCCGCGGGTGCTATATGTTGCATACCTCACACACATTAACATCGAACCCAAGTCATAAACATCGCAGAATGACAACCAGGAGATGGGCGAATTGGAATTAGAGATTCAATATTCTGTCACGAGGAGTATTAGATATTAATTTGAGGCAGCTGAAAGCTTTAGCTCCCTTCCTGTTCTACTTCAGGCGTAATCGCGATACAAAACAAGTGAGATAATGTTTCAACCGGTCCCGATTTGACAAACAATTAGCCAGCTTTGGGAAGCCGCCGCCAGTGACTGGACTGCAAAGTGTAGTGCGTTTTCAACACTATCTCACTGGGCGTAGCGGTCAAAAGCGGTGGGTCAGTCTACCTGAGATCAGAATGGACGCGTATCTTCACGGACACGGTGAAATCGGTGTCAGGTATGCGGTTCCTGGTCTGGCGCACCATGTCGAACACCAGCTGCGGCTTGTCGATGAGGGAGGCGCCGATGCCCTCCTGTATGGCCCAACGCTGCGGGCACCCACAGTTCAGGTCAACGCCCTGACTCCACCTGGCGGCAAACGAACACAATCAGCAGCTCACCTAGCGGCCGACGAACATAATCAGCAGCCCACCTAGCGGCTGACGATCACAATTGGTACCTGGTGAAAGACGAGCACGATCAGTATCCCGCCTGGTGGCAAACAAACACCATTTTGTCGTGCAAAGTCAAAGGCCACCATGTTGATTTTCTTTCCCTAATTTTCGTTGTGTTTAACTTACCCAAGGTTTCATAACTACATCTTATGATATGCTACTTAGCTCAAAAATATGATTATTAATGGTACAAATTGTTTTTAATGCCAAAATTACCATGCTACAATTGATTACCTACTAATAGCGGCGAAAAGTGTCAAGTTTCCAAGACGTGGGGCAGAATATTATGCCTCGTTTTCCTTCTATGTTTGGCAAAACATAGCATGTGAGTGCTGCCTCTGTAACACCTACAGAGACAGTGTTAACATCAGTTTTTTTTTACGTAACGGGGGATTTGCTTAACATCGTAACTTTTGCCGGTGTTTTCCTAAGCTGACCACCGACCACAGATAATTATGTTTCGTCAGTAGCGTCAAGTCCTCCCAGCATAAGAGGCTGCTGTGGGAAGCCCCGAATAACCGGAAGTATCAGATCAACGGAAGTGGAAGCAGTTGCTCCAAGCGACGGCGTGGGAGCTGCTAAGTGTAGATACACTGGCACATGCGGCAAGGAACGTCACCTGACGTGCGTTCCTAACTTGTCAATGCTATCGTTCCAATTAGTGTGACGGCGATAATTTGTGCATTTTTGTTCCATGTGATGCTAACCGCTTTCGAATTCGTCGCTACAATGCCTGCGGTGAATTAATAGCTAAGCGTATTGTTGAGGTCCAGAACATGTGTTTGTCATGTGTTTGACTCATGACAGTGATGCATTGTAAAATAGTTTGTGATTATTGGTTTTACGGCTCGTCGACCGTTATGTCACATAGCGTTGTCAATCTCTCACGTCGATTGGCCGCGGGCGAAGAATAGCGACAGGTGAGACTCGAACCCACAAACTTTCAATTGTGCGATGGGTTACTCACCACTAGGCTACTCACCCCCTTGTAAAACAATTCAAATAACATAACACAATGAACAATGCAATGAAAAACATGGATTTTCAAACCAGGAAAGAAGTTGTAACCATATAAGTAAACATATTAAGTAATATTTGCGCATGGTGCAATATTATTTCGTGCACCATATTTGCACATGGTGTTTCATGTTGGTGAAACATAGTACTATCTTTTAGCAAAAGTGGAAAAGTGCATGAGATACAAGATGTTTGTCAGCTTGAAAGCAACATAAGTAGCCTCAGTCATTGACATAACCTTCTTCAAAAGAAAAATAAACTATGTAAATGCTAAAACCGATGAGTAGATAGATCAGGTCATGCTCTTTTGAGGACACAGATGGACACGGGACACAGGACAGGTGAGCATCCTCCCCCACCCCAACCCCAGTGTCCTGAAATTTGAATGGAAACCCGAACATAATGTAAATTGTATTGACATCATTATTCTTTCTTTTTGGCATTATTAATTACATGTTTGCTTTTTTACTCTGCATTATGAGCGAGATCCAGAAATCAGTGAGATCAGTTGGCATTTTTGACACCACCCTCCCACTCCCCTCCACCTTACAAAATGCAATTTCAGGACACTACCACCCCCCCCTGGCGGCAGGCAAGCACCATCAGTATCCCCACCTGATGACAAACCACACCAACACAATCGCACCTCGCAACAACAATTATCATTCTAACTGGCAGTGCACGAGCACAGTTGGCACTATCCGGTGGAAGAGAACAGGTAAAAGAGCGTTTGGGTTTACTAATCAAACTACCGAACGAGAGAATGACATTCACACACACCAGACAAAAATATGAGCTGAACCGAAAAGGTTCCCACACCTACACATACCCATAGCTGCACACAAACAAACTCAGTAATTACAGAAAAGCATTCTATCTAAAAAAATTATCCTCAAGTGAACTTTTAGGCAGCAAATGCAACCAATGTAGATATGGATATAGGATTGCAAGGCCATGTTTATACCCAGGTACAAAGTACTGGCACAGAATGTTAATATTGGACAAACTCCGAGTTCACATGCATGTAATATGACCAATTGTGTATGGTTCATTGAAAGCTTTTCAAAAGAACCGAAATGCAGGCTTAATACATAGCAAACATGTAATAGTCACATTACATACATTTTAATCCAGAGTATGTTCGATAATGCTATTCCGTCCAAATATGCATGCATTAATATTGAAACCAACGGTACATGCTGTTCTGTAAAACCTTAACGCCATGGGACATTACATTTTACAGTGGGAGTTAACCTGCATTGATCACATACTTAACATATATCCACCATGATAGCATCAATTACGACATCTACATCATGATTATTAGCCCACCGCACACTGACGACGAAGACACAGCAAGTGCAGTGGTGAGGTTTTACACCATGTTCAACAGGGGGCCGATCCGTCCGTCTGGTCTCAGTGTTCCGAGGTTGGTGCTGGTAGGTACCTTGCCACGAGCTCCGCAGCCGTCGCCAGCTCGGTGGCGTTGTTGGCGGCGAACTGGACCACCAACGGCTGGTCGGCTGACGAAACAGTCACAGTAGGTCAGAGCCAACTGGAGACCAGTTCCGGTGGCCAACTATCTCTGCACAATTAGCCAATATGCGATCCGTAATTGATGGGTTGCAATGCATAAAACAAGAGGCATGGTCGACCAGATATATACTTCAGAAAGATTATCAAGTCAGTGGAATTACAGCCATTATGGTCGATAACATACCAGAATGAACTGCTCAACGTGAACACCATTTCCACACAGGAAGGCATAGCAATTGTCACCACTAAAATTCGAAAAAGAACGTGGCATTTCCAGTGTGGAGTGGCATTATGCACTAGCGCACACACTCGCGAATTGTGGACACATTGTCTTGTAATTGTTGACAAACGTACGTCAGAGTTTGTGCATCTCTAAACTCAAGCTTGCTACTAAAGTGTGAGAGCGACGTCCAAGCGAGCCTACTGTGCATATATCACAAAGTTTCATCTTGAGCGACCCGTCTCGACTGGAACCGGCCGATGAAGCCCAACCCGAGTGTCACGCCTTTGAAACCACAGTAACTTTTTGTCAGTGTTTCCAGATATAATTATTTTACTCGAAAATAGACTCACTCTTGAAACTTACATTGTCATGTTCATGCTTTCACCACAATCTCTTCTTTGCAGCACTCACAGCTTCTGTTCAAAGGCAGGTTTTTATAGCGGCACTTCTCGCGCCGGCACAAGCCGTGTCGATTCGCCCACCGGCCAAGTGGGTATGTCGGTCATTCTACATAACATGCATGCCCCGAAGCCAGGCGACAGCGCCATCATGATCCTGGTACAGGGTACCTCACTGAATTGTAATTGTGTGTGGCATTAAATGAGCAGAAAGTTGCAAGACAAAAAAGAAGATCATGCCGTACCATGGCACCTATGTCAATTTCACAATTAAACATAGCGCACCTCAGTTTGAGACATGCAAACCATATTCGGCATATTAGTCAGATTTTGGGAAGAATGCAGCCTATTTCGGCTCAGGTCGGCCCAGACAGACTGCTTTACAATGCGAGCATGCCGAAATTGAAGGTGCTATCTCCGAAGTCGGAATCGTCCGTCAAATACGGGGCACGCATCTCAACTTTGAATGTACCATAACAAATTTTCGAAATATATTTTTCTTATTTCTTGAACTGAAAAACTTCTCACAAATTGGATGTCCCGGTACGGTGCCAGATTCCAGATTCCGTGTATGCAGTACAGGAGATTCACGGTCCGACTTTTGCCTTCGATCGGCCAGCACCTCCAACGGCCCCTCATATCGGTAATAATATATTTCCATTCAAACGAAGTGACATACATTACCTTCATTTGTGGTGAACTCATTATCCCTCGCCTTCTTCGACTTCACAAATGAGTCTGACATGATCATCGGAGTAAAAGCAATATCACAGTCATACAGACGCACCAAATTTCTGAAAGCCAGTCTGCAACACAGGCAATACATCAGCACAAAATGTCATCAGCCAACCATTCTATATATGGCACATACCAAGGCAGACATGGATGTAAATACATTCACAAAAGAGCTAATACAAGAATATGCAAGTTACAAACTGGGTGATGGAGTTGATCAGAAATTAGACAAAGGAGGAAAATATTCACACAATGTAGAGATAATGTCAGCTTGATACCACAGATTGATGATTAGGGTTCCAGGGAGCAAGAACTATGACAGTTTGGTATACATTTCTGTAATTTGGAAATTTGGCAGCACACAGTCATGAGAACAGTCCTAGGCTTTAGTGAACAGAAGATTAAGGATGTACTCACTTTGAATACCGGACCATTGGAGCACAAACAAAAGTTGTTTTCTCTTCTGCAAGGATGTCCAAGATTGTCCTCTGTTCTGCAGCAGGTGACAAAACCTCCCCAGACATGATGGAATTCAAAGTCACTGAAAATAGACGAAGTCACAATGGCATTTCCATTGACAAACACAAACACATTTCCATTTCAAGTTGTAGTGGGCCTGTCACAAAACATGGAATATAACATGACTTCAATGCATGTGCACTCCAGTAAGAAAATGGCATTAATTATGCATGGTAATTCACAAGCCAATTGAGTTCACAAAAGCATCATAGTTGGAAATGAGGACATTTCCATCAAAAGGTTAGGATATGTTAGGTTAAGTTATGCTGCATTTTTTAAAACATGTTTTTATGCAATGCTACCTAAATGAAAGGGTAAATATTAAGACCTAGGTAAAATGTGATTTGTAGGATTTAAAAAAAAGAAAGGTATTTGAATGTGAAAATGACGATGCGACCACTCATTTTATCTGCAAATGATTACTTTTCAGTCAGCAAACAAAGACACAATCATAATCTTCACTCTGCAAATATAGCACATCGCATATAATTATCCGTACCTGGTGTGTCACAGATGTGATAAAGAAGATAGTCAACACTTCATGCACTCAATTTAATACTCTTTGACATCGAAAACATGTTTCTGCCTTAATTCCACATTATCGCCAAGAATGAATACTCACAACATGCCGTGACAGCAAAAGCCCATTTTTGGTGTTATTTTGCTCACAATCTGAAAAGTAAGCATTTGCACAAAAAATTTGTGATACCACCATCTTAGTCACCTTCATAAACATTGCATTGGAATGATAAATTCCAAGGATTTATAAAAACACATTAAAGCATACATTTACTGGTAAGCCTAGGTTCATATTTGGCAAATCTAGCTATGGTTTCAATTTCAATTCATGAAACTTGAAGGGTTATGAACAATAACAGATTGAGGATTGTTGTATCCTATGAACTGAAGAAATTCTGCACCAAACTTAAGAGCATGTTCAATAACCTAGGAATCCAAAAAATATTCACCAGCCTCATATTTCAATTTCCCATGCCAACCCATCACATCCCATCCCATGCCCATTTTCCCCAAGTGATGCTTGAGTATATGGGGAGCCAACCAGGTGAGAGAACCAGGTGAGTGAACCAGGTGAGAGAACAATCAGAAACACCTTCTTTTTCGTTTTTCTTTTGGTTAATGGATTTCCTAAGATTCGCCAGTGGAAGCAGACCACACGAGCGTTATCCCGCAGCGAACGTCATCAAGCACTGGTCAAAAACCCGCAGGGATCCCGTACCGCTCCCCCATCCATCGCTCACCAGCAGTGGGAAACTTACTTTCCAGGTTGGGAGTCGGAGTGCATACCGATTTCTTCCGGAGTACATTTTCATGGACATTATTTTTTTATGCATGGAATCTGTTTACCAGTAACAGACGGGAAAAACCTAAATCAGTACCTACATAATATGCATAAGTAATATCATTCTCATTTTTTTTCAAATCAAATGCCAAAACATATGAACAAAGAAGTGAACAATGGATGGCACCGCCCGGCAGTGACCCGTAATAATCAGTACCAGAGTGGGAAACTTACTTTCCGGGTTGGGAGTCGGAGTGCAAACCGGTATCTTCCGGAGTACATTTTCAAAGACATTATTTTTTATGCATGGAATCTGTTTACCAGTAACCGACCAGAAAAACCTAACTCAGACCTACATAATATGCATAAGTAATATCATTCTCATTTTTGGTCAGATGAAATGTCAAAACATAGGAACAAGGAAGTGAACAATGGATGGCACCGCCCGGCAGTGACTCATAATAATCAGCAGTTTCGTTTTTCATAACTCACAGGAGCAATGTGCTTTCCTTTCACTTTTGGCTCAGTACAAGGCTAGCCATATGAAAAACAAACAAAAATACTTCACACTTCACCCTCAGCCAGAGTGGGAAACTTACTTTTCGGGTTGGGAGTCAGAATGCAAACCGGTATCTTCCGGAGTACATTTTCATAGAAATTATTTTTTTATGCATGGAATCTGTTTACCAGTAACCGACCAGAAAAACCTAACTCAGACCTACATAATATGCATAAGTAATATCATTCTCATTTTTGGTCAGATGAAATGTCAAAACATAGGAACAAGGAAGTGAACAATGGATGGCACCTCCCGGCAGTGACTCGTAATAATCAGCAGTTTCGTTTTTCATAACTCACAGGAGCAACGTGCTTTCCTTTCACTTTTGGCTCAGTACAAGGCTAGCCATATGAAAAACAAACAAAAATACTTCACACTTTACCCTCAGCTCAGAGCGCATACCTACCTACGCAGCCAATTTCCCACGTAATACGAACGCAACTCCGCTACCGCACACGCCACAGTTGGATGTGATCAAAGCAAAGGATCAGTCGAGGTCTTCTGTTTACAGTATGACACTATTAACCACGTGTTCAAAGTTGGTAATGGTTATGACGTCATATAAAAATTACCTTACATTGATTGGTTGCGGACAGATTTCGTAACAGAAAACGCTAACGCAGCCAATTCTGATCCGTGCCCTCCGGGCCTCCGGAGAACGTCTCTTAAAACTGGCAAACTTTCCCACTATAGGGTGGCAGAAACACAGCTTTTCCGAGCCGCGGCTCCAAAGCCGGAGAACAGTGTACTCAGTGCACATGCGCATCTTTTTGCAAGTTGTAGTCGGCGTGTTGTTGTCGGCAATTGGGGTTGAGATTTGAGGAAATTGAGGTTCAGCAATCGGTAGTTGAGAGCTGACTGCTACAAAAAAGTGGTTAGAGTGGTGACCGTAAGTGGAATAACCGGCGTTTTTTGGGTGTATTTCTGTGTTGGTCTTTATTCATATCTTTGTTCCCACATTTCAATTTGTGTCGGAGTACATGTGAAGCCCATCCTATCCAGTATGAACCCGGAGTGCAAAAATGTTTTCAGAGATAAAATCTCTTAAGAAGTGCCTTAATTCCCACCCTGATCAGTACTATTTCGTTTCTTATAACTCACAGGATAAATGCGTTTTCCTTTCACTGTTGGTCTCAGTACAAGGCTAGCCATATGAAAAACAAACAAAAATACTTCACACTTCACAGTCAGCTCAGAGCGCACACCTACCAACGCAGCCAATTTCCCACGTAATACGAACGCAACTTCGCTACCGCACACGCCACAGTTGGATTTGATCAAGGCCCTTTACATAAGGTACAACCAGGGGCCCTCCAATATCGTTTGGCAATCGGTGACGTCACATGGGCCGGGATAATTGCTCAGTCCCGCTGCAGCCAGACTTCCGTGTTTTTCACACGATATTTTCGATCTTAAATACCATCAAAATGTGACAAAATCGGATTCATTCGAAAGCTTAAACAATCTTGTCCACGAATATGAGCTATATTTTCTCCTCACACTATGACATTTTGCTTGGACCCACGCTGACTGCATTCATGTCGAGCGCCGCAGGAATCGCGTGGTGCCACGGATAGTAGCAGTATGATGAGACAGGCCAACTGAAGATCACGGCTGGAAAGGAGGGGTAGAAGCAACTAAGAGACAACTGTTGCACCATAATTCCTCCCCATCCGGTGCAGGAGCGTAAACAAGGGTGCGGCACTGGGGGCATGTGCCTCCCATGAGAAAGTTGGTTCCCCTCCGGCCAGGAAAAGGGGTCAACATTATATTTAGGCTACAGGCGGATGTACCGATACTGGTTGGAATGTCACGCCCTTATCACCCATGTGCAGATACGGAACCTGCAGCCGGTTTTCAAGATTGTTTTCCATTTTTAATGCATATGCGTCTAGACCAGAGGTGGTCTTTGATATATTTTTGAGGGGCCCCTCCGTGTTGGCTCTGTCCAACAATAATTTAGATTTTTAACATGAGGTACCATGGAGCATGCATCCCATCGACGTGGGGCTTCCCATTAACTTCACGTATTTTACACCCCAGTAATCTGTAGTATAATATATATATATATATATATATATATATATATATATATATATATATATATATATATATATATATATATATATATATATATATATATATATATATATATATACATGTATATATGTATATATGCAGTAGGTATATTTTAATTGACGTTCTTTACAATGATTCAGAAGTTTGTCGATGTGCATTCGCGAGGTTAGACCAAAGATAAATAGGAACTATTCGTCCTGGCGTTTAGTTAGTGAACGTGTAGCGGGCATTGTCATATTAATTTGTATGTGCGTCAGCTATTCATGGTAATACTCTTATGTAACATTCACTAACATTCTTATGTATATATATATACATATATATATATATATATATATATATATATATATATATATATATATATATATATATATATATATATATATATATATATATATATATATATATATATATATACACATATATATATATACATATATATATATATATATATATATATATATATATATATATATATATATATATATATATATATATATATATATATATATATACATATATATATATATATATATATATATATATATATATATATATATATATATATATATATATATATATATATATACATATATATATATATATATATATATATATATATATATATATATATGTATATATTATATACATACATGCATATTACTTCACACAGGGCTAGAGAGCAGATAGTGGGGCACATGTCATGCCAAATATGCTAAACTTTTTAGTGCCATCTAATGGCTTCCATATGCTGGGCAATGGGTATTGAATTAATGTTATATCTGTCATAACATGTATGCTGCTTTCATATGGTGTTCATGGCACATTCAAGATTATAATATTCCAAGACATGGCTAGCGAAGCTTTCCTCCAAAGGGAGGTTAGGATAGGTCAGGTTTGGTTATGCTGCATATTTACATTTATTTTTAATGCTGTGCTACCTAAATGAAAGCCATTTTTGGTGTTATTTTGCTCACAACCTGAAGTATTTGCACAGAAAATGAGTGATCCCATAATCTTAGTCACCTTCATAAACATTACATTGGAATGATTAATTCCAAGGAGTCATAAAACACATTAAGGCATACATTTAGCGGTAAGCCTAGGTTCATATTTGGCAAATCCAGCTATGGTCTCAATTTCAATTTGTGAAACTTTAGGGGTATGAACGATAACAGGTTGAGGGTTGTTGTATCCTATGAACTGAATAAATTCTGCACGACCTTAAGAGCATGTTCAATAACCTAGGAATCCAAACAATATTCATCAGCCTCATATTTCAACAATTTCCCAACAAACAGAAACACAAAGCGCCAAAAACGCATTCGGAATGTTTACGCTTAAAATGGGGTGTTTTATTTTAATTTTATAATTTCTGGTTCTCTTTTTCTGGATATAAATTAAATCATTTTTTTTTTGTCTCTTTATTTTTATATTTTTTTTTAACAATTTAGTTTTTTTTTTTTTTTTTATTTTTTGATTTTTCCTTTTCAATTTTATTTTTTTTTTATAAAATTTTTTTTTTTTTTTTTTAAGGGATTTCAAAAAAGAAATTATAACGACCAAAATTCTGATCTGTGGCCTCCGGGACTCCGGAGACGTCTCTTAAAACTATCAAAGTTTCCCACTATAGGGTGGCAGGAACACAGGTATTCCGAGACGCCGCTCCAGAGCCGGAGAACAGTGTTCTCAGTGCGCACGCGCATCATCTTGCAAGTTGCTGTTGGCGCGTTGTTGTCAGCAATTCCGGTGGTTGAGATTGATAGGGTGTGTGAAGCTGTGGTCCGGCTGCTGACTGCTACAAAAAGTGATTAGTTTGAGTGGTGACCGTAAGTGGAATAACCAGCATTTTATGAATCCGGAGCGCAAAATTGTTTTCAGAGATAAAATCTCTCAAGAAGTGCCTTAATTCCCACCCTGGTTGATACTGATGCGGCCGCTGCGTCCGTTGTCCGCGCTCAGCCAGCCGAAGGGTCTAAAAAACAGACACCATCTCACATACACCGACTGACATACACCATCTCGCAGACATGGATGATCTCGGAAACCGCTCGGTCGATCTGAATAAAACCTTCACCAAACGATCGCCCGTGTGCCAGAGGCGTGCGATTTGTACTTTCGTGACCTTGGGTCAGAGTTAAAGGTCACACGACCGATCGTCCGGTGCATGCTTTATTAAGGTTGTTCCAGCGGTTGCCGAGATCATCCATATCTGCGAGAAACTATTTTTTGGTTCTTCGACGATCCGGTGACCTTTGACTTGACCCAAGGCGACGAAAGTGCATACCGCACGCCTCTGGCACACGGCCGATCGTTTGGTGAAGGTTTCATTAAGATCGATCCAGCGGTTGCCGAGATCATCCATGTCTGTAAGTCCAATTCTTTGGTTTTTCGGCAATTTGATGACCTTTGACCTGACCCAAGGTCACGAAAGTGCAAACCGTACGCTTCTGGCACGCGGCCGATCGTTTGGTGAAGGTTTCACTAAGATCATCCATGTCTGTGAGCCAAAAATCATGTTTTTTCGGCCATTTGGTGACCTTTGACCTGACCCAAGGTCACGAAAGTGCTTACCGCACGCCTATGGCACACGGCCGATCACTTGGTGAAGGTTTCACAAAGATCGATCCAGCGGTTGCCGAGATCATCCATGTCTGCGAGATGGTGTATGTCAGTCGGTGTATGTGAGATGGTGTCTGTTGTTTAGACCCTCCCTCAGCCAGGTGCGCGTCAGGGGAGGAGGGTGGGACCAAAGGAAGGCTATAGAACACCAGGTAGAACGCTCCGCTTCCCAAAAAGGGAGACGCTTGAGCCCAGATTATATTAAAGAACGGGTACACCCAAGTTTAGTATATTCTCAGATCTAGTATATACTGCGCCTTGGTGACGCCACAGCTAGAATATGCGATATTCTACTAGAATGTGGTGGACATCTGGCGGATTATAGAATCCTATAGTAGAATATTCCAAATCTAGCAGATTCCTGGCAATTGGTGATATAGTGCCGCAACCGCGGCAAAAACTTCACGTGCTTCATTTTTCTAATTTTTCTATAATTTTCATTAGAAAAGAGCATATGGTCCTATGGCATGCTTTACTTTCTCCTGTATTCAGCTGACACGAGAAAACAAAGGATGACATGAAAAAGAGTACAAAGAACGAGAAAGAACGTTCAATTTCACTGAACAGCAGCTTCCTTTTCTGCCGAAGCTCGACGCACGACTGGCCTTGAGGGCCAGCCGGTCGTCATGGCAACGACTTAGGCCCCGCCCTCCGGGAGTCGGCCGGCCGGTTTTGTGTAGTGTCCTCGTTTACCGGCAAGGAAACATACTTTTTCTGGGTGATACAAGTAAAAACGATCCGGATTCGTATGTAGAATTATTCAGACATTCGCATGGTATCAAATTTGCCTACATACAATAAAAATTGTCTGCGTAAAGCCGTGGCAAATATTGGCTATTTTGGCTTGAGACGCACGCAAAGTGCTGCCGAGTATCGCCTTGGCTACGTCACAGACCCGGAACAACTTGACCCCTCCCCCCCCGCTTGAGCCGACCATCAATTATATAAACTTGAGCCGACCAATCAGCGTTTGACAACCTCCGCCGATTGTGGCAATAGTAAAGGCCGTAGGGCAAAACTTGTGGAAGCTATTATTCATATATTGTTCCATTTTTCGTGCTAGATTTCTACCAAGGCATTCTTGCTTCTTTAATCTTGATCTTTAATACTACTTTATCACAATGTCACCGCTAGCAGGGGGAAAAAATTGATATTTGTGTGGATGTCACCGGTTTCGCCGCACTAAAGACAAAATTGGTTTGCTTAGCATATTGTCACGATCGACGGAGGTCGTCAAACGCTGATTGGTCGGCTCAAGCGTCTGCCTTTTTTATTGGACTAAAATGCTGGAGCGCACCCCCCTGGACCAGAGTATATTAAATAACAGGTACACCCAAGGCTATAGAACACCAGGTAGAACGCTCCGCTTCCCAAAAAGGGAGACGCTTGAGAGGATCATCAATTCTATGAACTTGAGCTGACCAATCAGCGTTTGACGACCTCCGCCGATCGTGGCAATAGTTAAGGCTGTAGGGAAAAACTTGTGGAAGCTATTATTCATATGTTATTCCATTTTTTCGTGCTAATTTTCTACAAAGACATTCTTGCTACTTTAGTCTTGATCTTTAATACTACTTTATCACAATGTCACCGCTGACAGGGAAACAAATTTGGTATTTGTGTGAATGTCACCGGTTTCGCCGCACTAAAGACAAAATATGTTTGTTTACCATTCTCACGACCGACGGAGGTCGTCAAACGCTGATTGGTCGGCTCAAGCGTCTCCCTTTTGTATTGGACTACAATGCTGGAGCGCACCCCCCTGGGTACACCCAAGTTTAGTAGATTCTCAGATCTAGTATCTCTGTGCCTTGGTGACGTCATATGCTAGAATATGCGATATTCTACTAGAATGTGGTGGACATCTGGCAGATTATAGAATCCTATAGTAGAATATTCCAAATCTAGCAGATTCCTGGCAATTTCATTTAACAGCAGCTTCCTTTTCTGTCGAGGCTCGACGCACGACTGGCCTTGAGGGCCAGCCGGTCGTCATGGCAACGACTCTAGGCCCCGCCCTCCGGGAGTCGGCCGGCCGGTTTTGTGTAGTGTCCTCGTTTACCGGAAAGGAAACATACTTTTTCTAGGTGATGCAAGTAAAAACGATCCGGATTCGTATGTAGAATTCTGCAGGCATTCACATGATGTCAAATTTGCCTATATACAATAAAAAGTGCCTGCGTAAAGCCGTGGCAAATATTGGCCGTTTTGGCTTGACATGCACGCAAGGTGCTGCGGAGTATCACCTTGGCTACGTCACAGGCCCGGAACAACTTGACCACCCGCCGGGTGGGACGGCACCCCCCAATCCCCCAACCACAACAACATTCTGATGTCTTCGCTGCGCCACAGATGAATCTAAGCCAGGTTTCATAACATATTTTGAATTTTTACGTGACGTCACCGTATATACCAAAATCCTGGTAGATTCTACTAGAAGTTTCGCACATTCCTGCTGACGTCACTAGGGCTGAAACTACAAAACCTTGCGTGTAAAGCAAATATACGACCTTCAATATACCAGGAGGTACTGAGTTGACATCAAAAGTATCGGTAAAGATTATAATCTTTCGGTGCTATAGTCTTTTATCAATCGGTAAAGATTATAATCTTTACCGATACTTTTGATGTCAACTCAGCACCTCCTGGTATATTGAAGATCGTATATTTGCTTTACACGCAATGTCTAAAACCCAGGAGCATCTAAGAGCCATTCTTCGTTGTATTAAACAATACAAAACCTAGTAAATTCCGTTGTACCCTTTAGTATTAGTATCCAGCCATGGATTATGTACGCCATACGGCCTTGTGTACGCCTTGATTGGAAACCAACAGCTGTTTGCGTATCAGCCCACCCAGCGGAGGGTACGTAAAAACACGGACACGCGGCCGGTTTTAGGCCGTGAGCCGATGGGATTTCAGGGTACGCATTTTGTATTGACATTTTTTCGAATTGATTCAGACATCCCTAGATGATTGCATCAGCCCTTCATGATACAGAATTGATCAAGGAACCTTACCGTTCTTTCCTTATTGATTTATAACGCTCCGTTCAGAAGTTGTCGTGGTGCGAAGTGAAGACATTTGTGAGAGGGCGCCCACCTCGCCCCAAGGGTCGGCCCACCAATCGTGATGATCATTATCTTGAATCTTTATCTCTTATCTCTCTATCCTTATCTTGATCTTGAAATGATTGGACGGGGCAAAGTACACGAAGGCAATGGGCAGATAAAAATTAATTGGGGGGGGCACATTTCATTGGCTCCAAAGTCCCATGTTGTAAGTTGAAATAATTGCGGGACTGGGTTGAGCAAACATTGAGATGGCAGTCCTCCTGAAATATATATAAAACAACACCCCTGAGTCGAACGACTGGCAAATGGTAGCAAATCGGCGAGAGGTAGTAGCGTTGCCAGCGAGGGTATGTTGCAAGGGCTGATCCAAGGGGGAGGAAGGGAAAGTGGCGCCCCTTGAGACTCGAAGGACTTGGAGGTTCCAGTGTACCCCCTCCCTCGAATTTCTTAGCACAACGCGCTCCTCGGCCCGGGAACGGCAGTCCTCTGGGAGTCCGAACGCACGCCGCGTATGTTTCGGCGAAAGGCACTCCTCAGACAAAAAAAATTTGGTGCCCCTCTGGGAGATCGGAATGTACTCCGTCCAAATGTTCTGGACCAAGAGCCGCCTTTCTGGAGAATTGACGCCTCCTTGGCAAAATCATAAATCTGTCAGTGGTATGGTGTAGGGGAGGGGGCGTGTAACCTCCATGGAACTTCCGCTCAATCCTCTTTGCGGATTGGTGGGTACGCCTAAGTCGGTATTCTCCCATTCAGTTGTGTAAACCATGCTCCACTGGAAAATATTAGCCACAAATCAAGAGAGCAAGGAGGGTGAGGGCTAAAGCAGAACTGCTCATTCTTATCTTTGAGGGTGAAACTGCCCCCTCAATGCTTGCTTCCCCCACCCGCAATAATTTCAACTTCTAACATGGGAACCTATGGAATGTAACCCACCCTCCTACTCATTTTGGTCTGCATATTGCCTTTATATACTTTGCCCCCTCCGATGCTTTTAATAAATGAACATCGGTGGGCCGACCCTTTCGGCGAAATGGGCTCCCTCTCACAGATGCATTCACTTCGCATAACGGCAACTTCGGAACGGAGCGTAATAAATCAATAAGGAAAGAATGGTAAGGTTTCTTGATCAATTCTGTATCATGAATAGCAGATGCAATCCTCCTGGGGTGGTTGAATCAATTGGGGAAAAATGTCAATCGAAATGCGTACCCCGATCTCCCATAGACGCACGGCCTAAAACTGGCCGCGTTTCCGTGTTTTTACTTGCCCTCCGGTAGGTCGCAGGTTGGTGCCGTTGATACGCGCAGATCAAAGGCGCCGACGCGAAGTTTCCAATCCAGGCGTACATCATTCATGCTAATACTAAAGGGTACAACGGAATTTAGTAGGTTTTCTAGTTCCAGCCCGAGGAACGTAAACAGGAATATGCGAGATTTCTAGTAAAATATACCGTTATTTTGGTATATACGGTGACGTCACGTAAACATTCCAAATACGTTTTAAAACCTGGCTAAGATTCATCTGTGGCGCAGCGAAGACATCAGAATATTGTTGTGGTTGGGCCAAGGTGATATAGATATATAGGGTTGGGCATGCGGTGTTTTTGGATTCCCAGGTAATTGAACATGCTCTTAAGTTAGGGGCATATTTTTGTTTGTTCATAAGATACAACACCCCTCAACCTGTTACCGTTCCTAACCCTTAAAGTTTGACGAATTGAAGTTGAGACCTTAGCTGAATTTGCCAAACATGAACCAGGCTTACTGGTAAATTTGTGCTTTAATGTGTTCGATGAATCCTTGAAATTTCTCGTTCCAATGCAATGTTTATGAATGTGACTAAGATGATGGGACCACTCATTTTCTGTGCAAATGCTTACTTTTCAGGTTGTGAGCAAAATAACACCCAAAAATGCTTTCATTTAGGTACCTAATAGCATAAAATAAATGTTTTAAAATAAAATAAAAATGCAGCCTAGCCTAGCCTATCCTAACCTCCCTTTGGAGAAAAAGCTTAGCCAGCTACATCTTGTGATATTATAATATTGAATGTGCCATGCACACTAGATGAAGCCAACATACATGTTATGATAGATATAACCATAGTTCAATACCTATTGCCCAGCATATGGAAACTATTAGATTGCACTAAAAAATTAAGCATATATCGAATGACCTGTGCCTCACAATATGCTCTCTAGCCCTGCATGAAGTAATAAGAAGGTAAGGTATTTTGTAGAGTAGTGGGAAGTATCTACTGATTCAGGTGTGGTTATAAAAATTGATTTAAAACGTATGTCTGTGTATCAGGATTGTTATGGTGGAATTACTCCATAGCTTTAAGGGCAGTAATAAAGTGCATTATGATGGAAATATCCTCATTCCAACTATGATGCTTTTGTCAACTCCATTTGCTTCTGAATTCCCATACATAATTAATGCATTTTCTTACTGGAGTGCATGTGCATTGGAGCATTATTTCTGCATGGTCACATCCTAGACTGTACATCTTAGCAACTTGAGGTGCACTGTGTGCATCAGCTGGTTCACAGAGACCCAATACCCTTCAAGGAAAAGGCACACTGGGTGCACTTGGGATACAAATTGGACCAACTGCAGTGCAAAAGATGCTATTAAGAAGAGGACTTGGGGACATGCATGCCTAAAAAGATGAATGAAGCATTAAGCCACCTCTTTTTATGACAAGTAAGGGGCATTTTTTCTGAGATAGCGAATAATTCCAGCATTTGGTAGGAATACCTGGTAGTAATGTTGGAGAACAGCATTAATTATATGTATGAACTTCTCTTATTCCAAAAATTGGGTGGAAAAAGGGCTGAAACATATCAGTGTGTATTCCTACCAATATTATAAGCTTTAGTACACTGGGTATTCAATTTCAGGTCAATTTCAATTGAAGCTACATCAGTTCAGGAGGGGATTGGTCGCCCTGTAGCCTCACTCTGGGATACACCCATGGTCAGTGCTATCGACAGTCCTTCAAGGATGGTGTAGGGGGAAAAGCCAAACTTTTTATCTAGATGTCTTCAATTTTTGCTTGCAAAACCAAGGAATCCACAGGTATAAGCTGCATGTTTTTTGGTTGTGGGAGGAACTGTTCCTATTGCTCACAACACCTTCCCTTCCCCCAACAACAGAAATACCTATGTTTCTGGGCTGGATTTTACATTGGAGGTCTAAACCCGTTTCAGTGATTAAGGCTCAAAGTTCACATATCCCAGATAGAGTGGCGTGGACAGTGGCGTACCTAGTATTTGTATGCGGTGGCAAACGGATTTCGTGGTGGCTCAAGCAACACTCATAAACATCGCCGCCGGATTTCGACCAGTATATTTCATAAGTACCCACTATTATTTAATGTTAGGATGAGTAGAAAACAACTTAATCTTGCACTGCAAAGGGCCCAACCTATCACCATCGTTCCGAAGTCAGTGGTTTTCAACACCCTCCCTCATGTTCAAATGCTTCCGAAATGGCCGGCAAGTTGTCAAACATCCCAATGTTTTATTTAGTTGATGCACTACTTTGGGGCCCTAGTGGAGTTTTCCCTGCCCGATGTGACTGCGTGGCACCTCCTTAACGTTTTGGAACCCAGGTTAATTTGTAACGGTATATCTGTACATACATATATATATATATATATATATATATATATATATATATATATATATATGGATCACGGGTGTTTATTTCAGCTGCAGGTTCCGTATCTGCACATGGGTGATAAGGGCGTGACATTCCAACCAGTATCGCTACCTCTGCCAGAAGCCTAAATATAATGTTGGCGCCTTTTCCTGGCCGGAGGGGTACCACCTTCTCTTTGTTTCATCATAATGCTACTACCCGTGTCATCGTGGATTCCTGCGGCGCTCGACATGAATGCAGTCAGAGTGTGTCCAAGGAAAAAGTCCTAGTGTTAGGGATAAATAAGGCTCATGATCGTGGACAAGATTCTTCAAGCTTCAAATGAACCCGATTTTGTCCCATTTTGATGGTATTTAAGATCTGAAATGTCGTGTGAAACACGGAAGTTTGACTGGAACGCCTGCGGGACTGAGAAATTGTCCAGCCCATATGACGTCACCGGTTGCCAAACGATATTGGAGAGACCCCGGATACAACAA